>JASGXE010014513.1:0-42516 GCA_030068105.1 Sinentomon sp. SZTP_YWyxl | reverse complement strand
TCCATGTTCCCAATGAAGGGTAAATTCTCAGGCACAAACTGAGGTGAAAAAGTATCTCAAAGCCAATTTGATGCTTTTTTTTTTACAAAGATCACCAATCGACAAATTGCAAAAATGAAAGTCCTCTGACATTACCAGAGCAGTTGCAATTTGCAACCGTTATCAAACATGTCACTCGAATGATACAACCTCTTTTCTTGGCTGATAGGTTCAACAGCAGGGATTCGACAACGCGATAGGAATTTCCAGGACAGGAAGATTTATCATGCATATTTGAAATCAATTACCCACCTTACATATGACTTGTTCATCACTTGGATTTATGCTCTCCATTGTTTCCCCATTTTCAGAGTCCACAAATTCATTGTTGATGAACAGCTGATGCGGGAAAGATAGATCGACATTGTTGACTCTCAACTTCACCGAGCTGAAAACAAATTCTTTTGAACGCCCACCACCGCGATGCTTCAGAATGACAGCCTGAACAAAACTGTCAAACACAGTAGCCATGAACACGTCTTCCTTTTCAATTATGATGCCAACATCTTTTATGCCTTCGACTAATCTGTGAAGGAAATGCAGAATTGCGTCATCATCACCAGGAAGGTTGAAATGTAAGCAAAGATTGTAACAGATTGGACAAGAAGCACGAAACGAGACGAGATGCTAAGATAGGACAGGAGACTAGAAGTTCAGTGCAAGTAGTTTCGAAAAAGGGGAGCAAGATAAAACCATATTATGTTAATGTGCCACAAAATTATTGTAACGTGAGAAAGCTGCAACATGGTTATGAAAATGTCGTTGATAATGTCACCACAAACCAGTGAATGAACTAAATTAAAGGTGCACCCTTGTCATTTCAACCATAAAAGGTCACCCTGTGGAATCCGATCAATACTGCCTGTCTTTCGCAAGGACAGGCAGAATAAGTGATGGGTTCTCCAAGCAGTTCGAAATGCTTAGAAAAAAAAAATTATGTTAAGATTTTAAACAGTGAAGTAGATTCAGTCTGGTGCGTTGATTAATAATTCACAAATTTTTACCACTTGAACCACCAAATTTGATAAAAAAAAAAAAAACATTGCCATTCATGATGCCATTTTTGTTCACGTTGCCCCAAAACGCAATAAAATCTTATGATTTTAAAATTGCCCATCATTTTTCAATGCTTCCAAAAGAATTGGTTCTGGAAATGCTGAGAAGTTTGTTCACAAAAAACTTTGTTTTCTTTAAAGCACTCATCAGAAAACCTGCTAGACTTGCAAACTCAAGTTCGATCATTTTGGACCTTGCACTTGCAAATTTCAACTGCCCTTCTCCTGACACAGTGTTACCTTGTCCCACTGATCATGAGGCTGTTCTCTTGAATTTTGCTTCCATCTTGTTTTGGAAGATCAAGTGCAGCCATTGGCAGAAAGCATTCATTTGATATCTTAAAGGACCATTCAAATGCAAACTGGGTTCAGTAAAATAATTCACCCAAAACAAAATAATCCGCTCTTTCGAACCAATCAATAGCATTCTCTTGGGAGGCGACGTTCGCCAAAGAGAAGGAAGTTAAGCCTGTACAAAAATGAGATGTTAGCTAGCCAGCGCAACTCTCGTCCTGGATTTACAGTTTAACTGCTGCCGATTCTTGATCATGAGTGTACAGAATGGAATCCTTCCGAAAGGTCTGGAGGAAAGCTCCAAGAGCGATTTCTGACAATTTTGAAAGAACGGCAAATGTGGCAACCATTTTGTGTGATAAAATTTCCAAACTTTTGTGGCCAGATGTCAATCTCATTGCTTGGGCTTATATTTCCGAACATTGTTTTAAATATACTCGATTGTCCCCTCCCATGTGACGATTTCATTAAGCCAATTGAATGCACTATCGGCAATTAATTGAACTTCACAACCTATATTGTAAAAGGGATAGCGCTTCCAATTCATTCTGTCCACGCACCATTTCTGAGTGGAATGCTCATGCTCTCCCATGGGACCCTCCTTGATCCCTGCTACATTTTCCCACATTTCTTACACCAGCCGATCTTCCTAACGTTTGCCTTTATTTTGGCAAATTTGAAACATTAGGACAAGACTGCGATTGCTGTTTTAACTTCGGTCACAAAAAACTTATTGCTATTGCTGCATTTTGTGATTAAAAAAAAAAAAAACATCGCGGAACACAAAAAAGCAGGGACCAGGAGCGTAACTATTCACCCGAGCCCAAAATGTGATATCCTCTGACCGCATCCAAAGAGCCCTGGTTATCACCAAACGTCTAATCACAAAAATGAAAAGTAAATAAAGTTTGTTTCTATTCATGTAAGACTGATGATCTTTGGCAATAATTTTCGATCTTGCAGTCCTTGCCAGCACCTAATTTGCTAGGATAACCTGATAAAAGCTGCAGAAAAAGTAATTTATTCAGAAAGACATGTGGCATGTACACAATATTGGGAGACGGTGGAGAATTGGCAGAATAGCATCCAAAAAGAGGCAAACCTTATAACATCCATGGAGCTTCCACCCGCCTTGAAAAAGTCCGTCACATCTGCGATAGCACAGCCAAGGATTCCATGCCAAATTTCACGGATCTTTTCAACCATTATCAGTTCATCTTCAGTCAGCTCGATTACCTGAGCTGAATCGGGATCCATGCCATATTTTGAAGCGAGAATTGTACGTCCTTCAACAAACAAACGTTTTATGTTTATCTGAAATTATGATATAGAAACAAAAGCAAATTCATTTCTGATTAAATGTGAATTTCCGTCACTTTGGTTTTCTTTCTTTTCAGACCATTTCTGACCCAAAACGTCAGAAAGTTGAGAGGGCTAACTAAAAAGAGAGTTTCTCCTTTAAAGGTTCCAATATTTTCCAATCCACTTTTGAGTGGATTCCATTTGTTGATGTTTTGTTGTATTTTGTCTGTGCTTGCTTTGTCTTGTTGTCATCTGCGGATCACATCAGTTTTACCATTATCAGAAAAAAACATTGAGTAGAACCCTTGAAGCCACAATGATTCCAGAACAGAACAAAATATTATCTAAATCTGTGGACGAAAATTTTCAACTGACAGTTCAAATTGTAAGTGTGCAGTTTCGTAAGAGAGACTGCCGACGGCGATTTTTTAAGACCATCCAGGAGAACGGCCGAAGATGCTACTGTCCTTAAATGTCAAAGAAATCCGGGACTTAACGCTGAAGCCACTTGAGTGTGCTGTATAAAGTGCTCACTTTTCAAATATTTTACAAAAAAGGGTAGCCCAAAAGTCTTTGGCCATGGGAAAAATATAAATTTGCTGTTTACCTTTTACCATATTTTGCGATATGAAACTTTTTCTTGCTCGAACCATGACAGCACTTTAATCGGAACAAGATGTGCACATTCAGGGATGTCCAAAGGCCATAGCAAAAATTAAATTTGCTGTTTTGTCATATTAAATTTTGTGATTTGCGACTTTTTCTAGCTCCACCACCGATGTCGCAACTTTACACGATGCCTAAATTCCCGAATAGAGTCATGACATCCGTGGCAAGAGCTAGATAAACTTTAGACCGCAAAATATGATAAATTACATTTTTCTATGGCCAAAAACTTTTGGTCTACCCTGTATGCACATTAAGACAATTTTGTTATCCAGTTGGTTAATGAAAAAACAGTTATAACATGAATAACATGATCTTTTAACACATGGCATCTAGCAATAGATAAAGCCCTTCTTTGGACTAGCTCTTCTTGTGCAAATCAAAAACAATATGCCAACAGCTGGAAAAATCTACTCACCACAAAAATACCTGCTTACCGGAATGCGGTCATTTCCATGAACGAGCAGTCCTGAGTCATGGAGTAGCCCAGGGATTGCATTATCTTCGATGATGACCTTTCCAGTTATCTCCGGCAATGGCTCTTTCCAGATGTGTGAACCAAACAGTTTTACTTCCTGTCCATCTATTATTGTCCAAGCACCTGGAGAACTGTCAAGGCCACGAATGAAATCATGTATCTTTTTGCTGGACAAGTTCCAGTTCACCTAAAAGTAAAAAAAGGATTCGTCTGGATACAATTTAAGGGGCCGGAAGGTAAAAACCTAAAATCGCCCTAGCTGCTGCAAATCTGTAAACTTGGTGGAAATTTTAGCACTTGAAATGGCATTTTGGAAGAAAATATTGCCTCTCTCACTACCAGTAGTTTCCAAATTATGTAACCTTCTCTTGCGGTGAAAAGGCGATGCAGCGTTTCATGCTTGGGACACCCTGCACCACTAAACTCATCCTAAATAGGCAGAGAACTCCATAAAAGTAAGACAAAAAGTGACGGAGGAAATTTTGGACAAGATTGCTCAACCCAAGCTTTTTCGGACCTCTTTAGTGTTTCATGCCGAAAACTTGCACAGGGTGTCTGCAGCCAGAAAGACAGCATTTTCCCTGACTTTTCCAGGTTTTCCAGATGGAAATTCCAAAAATTCCAGACCTTTTGGGTGCTCATTGCTCCATCTCTCAACATATTTAATTGCTAGAATAAATGCTTTCAAAAAAACCTGGAAAAACAAGGCCGTCAAGTTGGCTTTGTTTGATATGCCCCAAATGCGGCCCAACCTTGCATAACGACAGAAAGAAGATGTAGAAATCCAGTCAAGCCTTGTTCTAAAGAAACAGAGACGCCACTTGCTAGATAAAAGAAATTTTCCTAAAAAATTCCCTGACTTTGCAGGGAACTTTCACAAATTCCCTGACATTTCCAGAATGGAAAAATTTCCCCTGACAATTCCAGGTTTTCCAGGTCTGCAGACACCCTGCCACTGAAAATCAAGGAGTTGCTATCACAATAGCCAAACACCTTAACACAATGAGATCCGAAACCTGACTGTTGCTGTTGTCTGCATAAAAACAGCCCATATCACCAGTTTTCAGTTTTAAGCTCCACAAATGGAGAGAGAAATAGAACAAAGTAAGCACACACAAGCGTAAAATTCCCTTCACAGATATATTGTTTCGACAGAACAAATTAACCATCAAGTAATGTCCAACAATTGAGAAAATCAGTCTGTACAATGTGGCCCAGAAATCTCGCTACGAATGTGTTTGTGTTGTTTTTTTCTTTTAGGTAGGTATCTGCGTTTTGCAGTCTGGAAGCAACATGGCTGACACTAGTCAGTTTAATTGAGAAACAATTGTTGGGGGCAGTCCGGGCAGTGTGATGACATGAGTCGCCTGTTCTACGAGCAGTCTTTTGAAGATATTAGAACCATTTTAGCGTTCATTTTAACAAGCTTGCCCCCTTCAAGATGAACCTGACTAAGTGAGAGCATGACAAGCTTTTTGAGACTGGTTCAGTGTTGGACGCCAAGTGCACTGGAGGGCCTGTAAACTGCCTGCCAGCCATTCCGATGTGCGTGCCTCCATGCATCAATCACTGACCAAATCGATAAGAAAATGTACAGCGCACCTCAAAATGTCTCGCACTAAGTTCTAAACTAAATAGAGCCAAAAAGTGGCCTTCACATGCGTCCCTTGTGCGACAGAACCTGGCACTGCATCACCCTGTGCAGAGATGATGGAGAACAATATGCATTCAGTTTGAACCAAATGACAATAACAGACAAGATGACGGAACTAGGTCACCCTGTAGTGTGCTAAAAATAAGTTAAACAAGGGGAAGGGAAAACGCAAGAAGGTTTCCTTCCTTCGAACGCCAAGTTCAAAGTCACATCATGCACCAATTTGAACCAAAACCAACCTTGAGCAAATCCTTCTTCACCAAAGCAACATCATAAGTTGCACCCTCCACTGGCTGGATAATCTTCTTTGCAGAACCATCCGCTATCATTCTGACAGATTCAACCTAGGATCACAAAATGTAACATAAAAGTCCAGCCGTTTCCACCTTCAAATCACAACTCTAAGTGAACTGGATGCATGGAACAAGTTCAGAAAATTATGTAAAAAAATTCTCCAAACTCATCGTGAAATCAATTTCGAAACTCAAAAAACCACGATAAAAATTTTTAGATCATTTTAGAATTGTTAAATCATGGTCTGCAATCAATCGTAGTTGCATTTTGATGCGTTCAATAAAGTTAAGCCCATAGAGCATATGAAATGTGGTTTCAGAAGGCTTGAATTCAATGCAACTTTCTGAGGCAAAACAAAACCAAAAAAATATTAAAGGAACCTTTAAATATCTGGAGTTTCATATATGATTTTATGGATTCTGAGAGATTCAAAGTGCATATCGTATTATGGAAGCTGAGGGGCCTAAAATGGATATTGATAGACGAGGTGCGTTCAAAAAATTATAAACCCTGAGGTTGTTCCAGTGGGCTTTGCAGTTGAAATTTGACATACACCTCAAGCTACCTTAACCTTAAAAGCCCAGCATGGTTTGGCAACTATTGGTAACTTGGTCCAACAGACCTAAGTTGTCGTCTGTTGGACCACACCCATTCCCAGTGAGATTGTAGCACAACTGACACTGTCAGGTGATTTTTTGAAAGTCCCTGAAATTTTTCATAGCTAAAATACCAGTTTTTTGGTTCTGTTTTGCCATGTGATAGAAAAAAGTCAAGATTTTGTTTAAATTCCAATAGTTGGCTGATACATTTAATACAGCTCTCAAATTCATATATTTAGTTTACTTTTTTGTGTCATGATGATGCACTGGGTATAATTTATTAAGCAGAAATGGAATATGCCTGAAAAAAATTGCAATTTAATTTTATTTTTGTTATTTTGATCTTCTTCACAGCTGACATCTCATAAAAAAAACCTTTTTGTAAATCTCTTGTTTTGCCCTTTACAGACTATTGCATGGAACCTATTGCATTGCATGTTCCTGCAGCCTGGAGATCAATATGGGGATGGGGAGAGTGTTCCTGCCCTAACAGTCACCTTCTTTGCATCGTTGTCGATGACTGCCCAGTGCTGCTGTTGCCACTTTCCACTGTTTAAAAGCAAATGAGGATGCATTTTTAAAGTGAGTGCCAGACTCCAGGAGAGGTTGGAGAGGAAAGTCTGCATACATGATCCCTCCAGAAGGCAGAATGACGTGCTCAGTCTTTTGGGATGTCGACGGAGTGACCATCACCACCGGCCAGCCCATAACAAAGAGAAACCATCACTGGCAGCTTTTATACCAATTTGCTTCGAAGACACGATGAGCAATTATGAGAAGAAGAAAAAATGCTGAGAAATGACAATCTGAGGGTTTCTTCATTTCCATGCCAATGCCCATTCAAGCACAAAGTTGGGATGTAAAAAATTACATTGGGATTTAAAATGCTTGGTGTGACCAGAGAATTCAATTGATTTGGTATGCTCGAACTTCTGCCTTTTAGGCTAAATGAAGACCCATCTTTGCAAGAGCCACTTTCAAAGTCCAACCCACTTGAAAAGGTTGACCAAAGACCAACTTACTGTTTAAGTCAAGAGAGGCTGTGCCATCGATGGCGAAAGAAAGCTGATTTGGAGATCGCAGAGATGCGCCACACTGCAAATTGACTACACAGAGATGGCTTTAAAGTTAATTCCAAGATTTAACTGCCTAGCCCCACTGGAACTATTGATCACCCCTCGCATATCCACTCCACAAAAATATAACATACACGGGAAAAAAGCAACAAATGAACAATATTTTCCAGGCTGAAATACTGACCATTCCTTTTATTCCTTCAGGGTACATGAACCTGTTGTAAAGGCTGTCCACAGTATCATCTTCTTCAACCTGGCAAGATTTCTGCAGCAGGATTGGGCCAGTGTCCAAACCATCATCAGCCCAGAAAACAGTGAAGCCAGCTGTTGAGTCGCCATCAATTAAAGTCCTGGAAAAATGAATGCAAAAATGATAAAAATTCCAAGCATGAACTAAATGTGTGCAAAAATCAGCCACTCTACAGGGTATACTAGAAAGGTGTGCAGAAAATTCGAGGAACATTTCTTCATGCCAAAACTAACAAGAATGGATGACTAAGTTTTTTTTTTCGAAAACCAACTCCTTTCGGGTTTAAAAGTTCCCGTTTGTTGCCATGGTAGCAGGATATTTTTTGGGTAAAAATACTGGAAGGAGGGGATTTAGATAAAAAAATATCTCACATTTTTGTGTTTCAGCCTGCAAAACCATGTCTGGAAATTTCATTAGTTTCAGATGATTTTTATTTCAGGATCCCCAAATGGTTCACAAATGCTCCTGCGCCATTTGGGAGTCAAGGTTTTACAGGTTTGAAATTTTGATGATTAGCTCGCATGACAAAATTTCCAACACTCATCACCTGGTTATCTGAAATGAAGTATGAATTGTCAGAGGAAAACCTGATGGACTATTGTGCTTCGATATCTCAAAATTAACTTTGCTTGCTGAAATGCTCTCCAAAAAATGCTTTGCAGCCATTTTTCCAGACAGATTTGAAAATTAGCATTCCCAAAGAAAATTTCACGCTGAAGCTGGTGATCTAGTCAGATTTTTGATTTGCTGTACTCTTTCAGCTATAGCAACATTTGTGGCAACAGTTCAAGGTATTGATTTTATGCGCAAATCCATTCCAGCCCACTTTGAAAGCTGGAAAACAATTTGGAGCCTAAAATCAAAAATCCAACTGTCACTGTCTTCTTTAGACTTCACTTGCACCAAATTTCAACTCCTTTGCTTGAAAAATAAAGAAAAATTAAAAAATATAAGTGCATACTGCATCCACGTAATGGTTAATGAAAAATTTCTTTTTATCCTACCAACTAAGTGAACTGATTCCCCGATGCCGTGGTAGTAATGAAGGATGATAAACAATGCTCTGATGAATCGGGTGCATGATTATTTCCATGGGAATGAACTCTGTGCAAAATGGCAAAACATTTAGCTCTGCTTCAATGGATTTGTACTGATCAAAGACCTCCGGAATGATTTGACCCTTTCGTCTCCAGGTTTTGAACTTGAAAACTTTTGTTCCATCTGCATTGGCGATGGTAGCTGAAAATAAACAATTGGCAGCATCGAATGTACAGTGCCAAATCAAATTGAGAAGTGTGAAAAACAATATGGAAAAGTAATTTAAACATGATTCAAACTAGCATGTGAAACTTGAACACTTGCAAGTGATCAGTCATCTTAGAAAAATTTAAAGCCTGATTGAAATTTCAAATCTAATCTATCGATATTTAAAAACCAGTAGCAATGTATCATTTTTGGGAAAGCACTTCTGGCACAAATTTCACAATTGGGACATTATTTCCGAGTGTGCAAACACTTCACGTTCAAACACTTCACTTCACGCAAACACTTTCACGTTCAAGCAAGGAGGACAAGATGAAATTTCAAAAGATGAATTTACAAAAAAAGCCCACCGCAGACATTCAGGGTCTGGGGCAAAGCCCCAGCAGTGTTTCACAGGGCAGAGCCCCTGTCAGGGGTTCTGGTGGATGAAGTCCCCTGGAGGCTGAAGAAATTTTGAAAGTTTAGCATTCATTTTGGGGTCGAAAATTTCATTTCTACATCATCTTAGGCCCACAGTACAGATATCTCCATGATCCCCGTGGGCCTCAACATCACTGGGTCTAGGGAAGAGCCCCTGGCAGAGGGTCGGGGGGATGGAGTCTCCAGAATCTGAATAAATTTTGAGATTTGGGTGTTCATTTTGGCCTCAAAATTCCATGTCTCGATCATTTCATGGCTAAACAGGATCCTTGTGATTCTTCCTAACCTTCGCAATTTTCCTTTACGTTAGGGGGTCCAAGTCTTTTTTTAAGGAAAATCTCGCAATTTTCCTTTACGTTAGGGGGTCCAAGTCTTTTTTTAAGGAAAATCAGACTTTTTTGCCATTTTTAGATTTTCAGCGGTCAGATACTGCGGAATCTTCTGAAAACAGCAGCGAAAACCATTGTGAATTATCTTCTCCGTTTTAAAGGTTGTTAAGGAACTTGCGAAGCTACAATTGACATAATTTTAGAAGAAAAACCATCACAGAGCTAAATACGAGTACAAACATCAACTTTAGGTCAATTGCAAAGTGCAACGAAACTATCGATCGACTCCGATTTTCAATTAATTCTCCTTTTTCAAGTTACTTCAAATACACTGTGGGAAAAGCCAAAAAAAATTTCCGTTTTGCAACCGGTGTTTTACAAAAGCACCGATAATGCAACTTTTTTGTACCCAGAATCTAAATTTTAACCATCTAATTATGATGCGTTCACTCAGCACGCGGCAACATAAGCGCTGCTTATGGCACCTTCCGATGGGCACTGTGGGCCAATCACTGGAGCTTGATTGGTCCAATTTTACAAGGAACCTGAAAATTTGAGCAAGATCGGCCAAAAAAGCAAAAAAATTGACAAGACTTGGACCCCCCTCCCTCAAGCATATTTTTGAGCATTTTCCTGATTCCTTGATCTTCCCTGGCTGTTGAAACCTTGCGCAAAGTGATCTCCCATCATCGGAACATCACTCTGCTGAAAGTTCCAAGAATAACAAGAGCGATGGGAACTGAAAAATGACACGAGGATGCCATTTCTCCCCAATTTTAGCCCAAACAGTGGTCACATATCCAACACATCGTATGCCTGCCATCCTGCATTCTTGCGTAGCATTCTTCGTGGACACTTTTCCTGAAATTCATACTCTTTCTTCATGCACTTTTTTGCAAAATGCCTAGAGCAAATTCTGCAAATTTTTACTACTTGCTGTCATCTGACACTGCAAAATTCTGATAACCGATGAAGCATTTCATTCAACTTTCCCTCGAAAAAGGAAAACTACAAATCACAGATGACAACGTGCCCAAGATGGAAGGTTCTTTCGAGCAGTATGGACGTTATTTGGCACTAGGATGATTTCATTCTTGTGAGACAAATCACAAAATAAAATGCAACTGGATGTTTTGCAGAAAATAGGACTTGCTTCATCAAATGACTAATGCAATGAGAATGAAAATATCAAACACAAACCAACCTAAAGCATCTTCCTTGTTTCCTTGATCTGGGACAGTGAAAACGCCAACAATATCATGACCCTCTTTCTTCAGCAACTTGTAAACTTCTCCAGCGAAAGTCGTTCTCCCAATGATGGCGATTCTCAAACTTTTAACCATCCTAAAAAAGCAACGATACATGACTGCCTCACATGTGGAGATAAAGGAAGCAGTATTAACCAAACTTCATTTAAAATTTAAAAATAATATGAAGAAATAGCAAGGTGTGGAAACTTGGGAGATTGCATGCTCATAGAAAATAAATGACACTGACTTATGTGTGACACTGCTGGAAAATCCCTTGGCGTGCCTTGTGCAAAGCATGTACAGTATGCATGTGGCTGAGGGATGTACCTCACATGGCAAAGTGAGGGAGCGTGTGCTTGATGGGGGAAATTGAAACGGCACGCCTCAAATTTCTTCGAAGATCTGATTAGCGTCGTGTCTTTTAATTTCTGTGAATGTGAAGAAATACTTCAATAACAAACAAAAATGAAAATGGAACAATTCTTGTGCTTTCAAAATTTTCACAACTGCAAAATATCTGACAATGTTAACCAAAGTTTTACTCTGCATCCCTCCTCCACATCAAGGTCTACAACAATGACGGCAACAGATATGAGACTATGCGAAATTTACTAGGGACCATTCATGCTGAAAAGATGGCACCATAGTTGATTGACGGACAAGCAACAACCACAGCAAAAAAAACTCGCAGATAAGACGACGAATGCAAACAGTCTCTCATATCTTCAATCCTATCTACAAGTGAATTAATTTACTTGGAATGCAGGCTGAAAGGTATGTCTAAATTTGTTAGGCTAATCCAGGGTGTCCAGTCACTTGTTGAAAAAAATTCCCCAACTTTTCCATGATTTCCCATTTTTCCCCGACTTTAGTTTTAATGCGGGAATTGATAAAGTGCAACAAATATGAACCCAGTTGCGATGGTATTCGATGTCAACAAAAGTTCAACGGCTAGTAAAACAATCGACTTGCATCATCCTTACCTTAACAAAGTCGTTCATCAGCCATGCTTTTATCTTTACATAAATTTCATGATGAGATGGGATAAACACTGTGTTGACATATATGCAAACACCCTTTCATAAAACTGATCATCATTTTGTCTGAGTTGTCACACATTTTTTGAGTTTGGAAAACTGGTAAAAATAATGGCAAAACAGAAATTCTTCACATCTGCAAGTTGATTAGATTCCAGTTTTTGACCAGAAAGACATCAAGAATTATTTTTCCGTGAATAATTCACAATTCCCTGACTTTTCCAGAGGAGAAAATATCACAGACGTTTCCAGGTCGCTGGACACCCTGTTATATCATATTTTCACAAACAATTCTGGATTAAGGAAAACAAAACTCACTTGTTAGTAGCTTGCCAAGCTCAAACAAAGGTTGTGCAGCAAGACCTATTTTCAGTAAAAATAGATTATGGGTCTCTAAAAACGAAATGTTTGAGGTAAGATAGCGAGAAGAAAGAATTGCAAGGAATGGTAAATTGGTCCTGAAAACAATTTAAAGAAAACAATTTAAAGTATGTTATTTGAAAAAGGATCAGTAGCAGTTTGTAGTTTACGTGCATGCAAGAGCTGAATGTAGCAATGAAATCAACATTGAAGTTTACTGAAACATTTTGACGGCAAATGCCAAAATATGCAGGTATGAAAGTTGTGACATGCAGGGCTCAGTGCATACAATGCTCCACAGTTATGGACATTCCAAATGATAACCTTTGTGAAGATGTATTGATTTTTTTTTTCTTTTGCAAATGTGTATTGTGTCGATTGGGAAACGAATGACATCCCAGAAGTGGGAGATATTTTCGGAAACTTCATGCTGCACCCATTCGTGGTACTGAATAAGAGGATAAGTGTTCAGTATTCAAGTGGAGCCCTTACAGAGGGGTATTGTGAAAGTGGACTTGAAATTAAAGGATATCTCGTTGGCACACATGCCAGTGATTCACAGTAGTCCGGCCGTGAATGTGGGGAAGCAGGAACGAGTGAAACAAGATCCCCATCTCCAATATTTTGGTTAGAAGTAAATTTTGTGCCAATCACTCAATTATGGTTTTTGTCGTTCAACAGGGGGTTTTGTTTGAAAAAGGACCAATATCGTGGGTATTTCATTTAAAAACATGAATTTCGTGCTAATCACTCATTTGCGGTTTTTGTCTTTTTGTGCTTATTGCCATTTCGGAAACTTTCGTGGTCTCGAAAAAAATAAGTGTACCTGAAAGAAGAGGTTGTTAATTTAAGTCGTGATGTGACTGAGACAACGCGAAGTTACCCCAAACGTGTGACTTTTCTGAATATCACTAAAAGAATCAGTTTTCCCTCTTGAAAGTCAACATCACAAAATGGCTATCAACACAGAAGTTAAATATGAATTATAAAGTCAACTTGGCTGCAAGAAACAACTTCTACTGCAATCTTACTAAAACAATTTCTTATGAATCCTGCCTGAGGTGCAGATAAAGCAGCTAAGAAATTGTTTGCAAAACAACCAAAAGGCAATTAGATTCTAAGTTGTTCAAAATTCCACAAAGGAACAAAAATGTGTGAAGGGGGTCAGGTCTACATGAATAAGGGTTAATTTAATTTAATTTAAGGTTAACTTGCATGGGCAAGGCCCTGGCGCAAATCAGCAATGAGGGATAGCATGAATAAACAAAGAATGAATGCACTCAGATGACATCAACTAGTTGTATAACTTAAAACTGTTAAGCTTCATGCATGTAGTCTAAACATTATGGAAGAAGTTATTTTCAGAAACACCCCCTACACACAGTTGAGCAGCGACTGTCTTGCGTGCGAGTGGACCCTATTCATATTAAGGAGGACCTCCATTTGTTAACATCGATTGCAGAAAGAATCGCGTCAACAGTGAAAAACAGGAAAAATAAAAATAAGAAAAAAGGTCCATTTGATTTGATATGATTTATTTAAGGTCATTTTAGCTGGGCTGGTGGCTTTCCAGGTCCAGGATAGAAATGTGCTTGGACTAAGATCATTTTACTTTATGAAGTTGGCGGTCTTCTTGGAATTGATTTTTGTTCGAGATCAATTTTGGGTGGAGGGACAGTTCAGGGGCACGAAAGGGTCTCCATCCGGCCCTGTCGATGTCTCAGTGTGTTGGACGTCTTGGCACTTTACGGTCTTTCTTGCCAATCATTTCTGATTACTCAGAATTACCAGTGATGCACTTGCTGTTTCTGATATTTCCAATTTTTAACCAGAGAACAGTCAACTAGATTCTTTAGCTGTGACATTTTGTCTTTTGACGAACCCCCAACATGGTGTGTCTCCATTCTCAATCCGGAACACCCAGAAATCCCACAGGGATTTCACAAAGTATGACTCCTCTTTTCAGAGGCATGTCTCTTTGGCTGCCATGGCACTTGCTGGCCAGTGTGTCAGGTTCATTTTCCCATTGTGTCATGACTCTCGCACACAAGTGCCAGTGCATGTGAAAATCAAATGGTTGCAGTTTTGAGTGGCATCTTGGGAAATGAAATGCTGAAGCCTATTGGCACTCTATGACGTCAAAAATGTCAGGAATGAACTGGCACAGCATGCTATGAGGAGCACTAAAAATAAACAAAGAAAAAATTTGTGTTCCGCATCATCTAGTTGGTGCCAGAATGATGAAAATTTGCATAGTGGCAAGTGCCAGATCAGATTTTACTCCACTGGTACCATGATCCTAGCCGGCTAGTGCCAGCGACATATCAGTATTCTGAGTATACGTCCAGTATCACACCCCCCAGAAAACTATTCCCGAAAGCCCAGTAGTTCAGGATGGGGAAGGCCTATCTTGAATAAGAAAAGCATGACGATTCAAACACAACTTTACTTGGATGTTAACTATGCCCTTAACCCTTGAAAACGAATCCCACCATTAAGGACAAGGCAACAAGCTAACAAAGTATCTCCTGTTATTAGGTTCTCCAACGGGTCGCATCATTTTGACCTATAATTGACCAATAACCCCCTTTATGTGGACATGATTCACAGAAAGAGTAAATGGCTGGTCCTAACAGTGGAACGTTTTTGCTCTGGTACTTTCATGATAAGAACAGGAGCCAGATAAGTAGAAAGTTCCGTTGAAGAAAGACATTTTGAAGAAATCGCACAATACTCGCTTTGTTTTTTTTTTCAATGATTCTGGATAGCGCTAGATACTTGGAAAACGGAATAAATTAGTGACAACAAGGGAACCATTCTCCATTCCAACCGTACCTGGGGAATAAAGAAATCTTTGTCCTATTTTGATGCGAGATCATCTAATTTTTAGAGCATTCCTAAATGTAGGGCCTACTCGTTCTACATATAGGGCATTTCAGAAAGTCAACAGCAACATATAGGGTGTCCGGTGTTCGAGATAAGTATAGCACCGTGTTCCTCATGCTCATACGAATGTAACTCATCCAGAGACATCAAATGCTGTGACAATAATTCTCCAGATACGGCACTCCAAAGTCCCCAAAATGAGCCCAGTTATGGGCCTGGGTGCTGGACACAGTGTCATGGTATAGCTCCCATTTTTGCATGGGGTTCTCGAGAGCAGAGAAAACATCCAGTATCAGTGTGCTCTGACCCTCAATTTCTCTGACATGGGCCACAAAACGAAAAAAAAAACCTGGGGGTGCTTTCGTCGATGTTTTTCAGGAACTCCCTACACAAAAATCACACCTTTACACTGCTGCTTTTTCCTTTCAACTCTTTCCCCAATCCTCAACTTTCACTCTTTTCCCAATCTTTACCAGAGGCCCCACCTACGACAACTGGCACTCTATTTTTAGCCCATTTTTCTTTCATGGTTTTTTTTTTCTTCCGATATGTTACAACTTGTCAAATCAAAAAAAAAAAGTCAAATCAAAAAAAAAAAAAAAGAAGAAGAAGAAATTCGAAAACCTTGTACAATGATTTTGACTGATTTTTGTCCTCCATTTTGACATGCAGGAGCTCTTGAAGCAGTACCTTGCTGCATTGTCAACTGCCAATAAATTGATGACAATGCAAACTGCCTGCAGTTGAAGAATGAAGAGAAGTTTCCAAAACATCCCATGTGCAAAATAATAAGTTAGGATGCTGTACAAAACCAATGCAAATCACTGAAAAAAAAATCTCACACATTTTCTGCTAATCTGTGTGATTGTCCCCTCAGGATTCCATCATTGGGGCAGCATCAGGCAATCAGTGATGGAATACTTGCACATCTCATACCATTGCCAAATAATGCGAAGCAAGCAGCTCCCACATTTTCTCAAAATGAAAGAAAAGTTAAATTAAATAAAAATAAAATTCTTCACTTGGAAGCAAATGACTTTCCCTTTCTCAGCTGATCTGACGAGAGGGAAGACTGGGTTATATGTATGACAAAATTCAATGGCATTTACAAAATTTTTCAATCAGGTGCATCCAGCTTGATGGATTATTTGAGCTTGCCATAATACAGTGCTTGGACAATAGTAAGTATTGTATAAAATTGGCTGAACATTAACTGCCTAATAGATTGAGAGTCCAAAATGATTCGAGCTCATGAGAACAGAGCAACTAAATGTGTTGTGTTCAATTTTGCAATCAATGGATGGCCCCATTAAGGGGGGGGGGGGAAACCTTCGGATTGTTAAAAAATCATTGAAAATGGTATGTTTGGGTTTTTGGTCATCTTATGCACAAAACTTTCCTGATTCCAATGGTGCAATCCGTTTTCTGAAATTCCACAGGGTTTAGAAGTTACGGACTTAGATGCGAAGGCACCTAAAGGAATTTTTACGTAATTTCACGGTAAATTACGTCTTTCAGAAAAATTACCAATGTACAGAAAGAAAGCAAATTAGAGCAAATTTGATCATTCCAGCCGAATCAGGAGCGTTTTTTTACATAAGTATGCCAAATTTCAACCTTCCAAGTAGCTCTTGGGCTGAGATATAGCACAAAAAAGTTTGACGATGCCGAAATAGGTTTTTCGACGTTGAAAAAATCAACTCTTTGCAAATCTTCAATTAACTCGGAACTCCGATTTTTCATGTTCGGCAAACTTTCGAATGCAAAATCTCAGCTTGGGAACAACATAGGAGGTTAAATTGGCATACTTTCCTATGTAAAAAAGTGTCCTGAATTGGCTAGAATGGTCACAATCCAACTATCTTGTGGTGTTTCCATGATGCAAGTATATTTTCAAATTATGGCAGTGAAAATTTACCACTTTTTGACGTGATAAACATTAAATTGATTCTGGTGCAAAAGTGAAGTTAGGCATAAGGTTGCTGATCTTTCTAGCCAAATTCTAGATCAGTTTTGGTGACTTTGGTGCAAACTGGAGGTTGAAAAATAAAAAAAAATTTGCACGAAGGTTCCCCCCTCTTAATGTTTCTGTGGGGCTGTGGAGCTTCGCTGATTCACCACCTGTGGTGCCGTTTGAGGATATACCATGGCCAGGGGCGGCGATCACGGGGGGGGGGGCATGCCCCCCCAAAATTTGTATTCTGAAAAATAGGAGGTCAAGGGCCCCTGCCATGACTCCCCCTGGGCCCTCGAAACTCTGTCCAAAATGCATAAATTGGGACTAAAAATGCCTTTCCACGTCATTTGGAGAACCGAGAATTCTTAAAAAGCTCCAGCTTTTGGGGTACTCCAGTCCCCCAAACCCCCATTTAGGGTATGAAACTGCACTTTGAGTCCCACTGTCGAAAAAGGGCCGCTCATTTCGGTGGGTCCCTCTGAGTTTTGCCTTGAATAGTAATCGCCGCCACTGACCATGGCAGGCCTGTAAGTCAAGAACCTTACCAACCATGATTTCCGTGCCAGAACTAAAAATGCAAGTTTTGGAAGGCTTGATGATCCTTGCACCTGGCTGTGTTACAGTTCTTTCCAATGAAATTATCCTCTTCTGTAAAGTGATAAAACTGGTCCCTTCTTAAAGCACACTTTCCGGAGAATGGAGGAGGCCAACAAGCCACATAGGAGCAAGGGTCATGATGGTGTGAAAACCTGGCTTTTGTGTGCATCACTGTCTGCAGGTCAATTTTAAAGGCAAAAGCAATTTTAGATAAAATTTCAGAAAAGGAATAACATGCTTTGTTTTCTCAAATTAACACTCAATTTAATATCATCATAAATGGACCTTTTAAGGTAACAAATACAAATAAATACTATTGGCATGGATATTGCAGATTTACCTTAACAAAACACCAACTGAAAACTGTGGGGAGAAATTAAACAGCAATGGGGGCTGAAGTTCAAACCGAGCAACAAATGACCAACTGCAATGTGGGGTCATGGTAACGAGTAAACCCACCCATCCTAGGAAGGTTACAATATCTGCAGCCATTATTGCTGAGTGACTTCCAAAGCTTAAAAATGATAACAAGGCGTGGAAACTTGGAGATTGCAATTTAACAGAATGGATAAATCACTAACTTGACGCTATTCCGATCTCCATTTTTAATTGTTGAGGCGTGACGTTTCGAGGGTATCGCACCCTCGTTGACGAACGACCGTCAATGAGGTCGTTCGTCAACGAGGGTGCGATGTCCTCGAAACGTTACGCCTCAACAATTAAAAACTGAGATCGAAATAGCGTCAAGTTAGTGTTTTATCCATTCTCTTAAAAATGATGTGTGGTGACATCAAAGCAATACATTTTATCAATTATGCAAGATGAACCAAAAGAAGAAGTCTAACCATGTTCCCGTAACTGATTGCAGATAACTGCGCTCATGCCACTCCCATTTGTAACAATCCCATAAAAATGTTTATATCTCATGTAAATTTCAATCAAGTAAAATACAAGCAGCCAGTTTTGAAAAAACGTCGATAAATGCAATGAAATAAATTAACAAACTAAGCTGACAAGAATACATCACAATTTGGTGCAATTTCATAGGATCAATTCTGTTCGATTTCCATACGATTCTTGTCATGCAACTATTTTGATCGATTGAGATTTGATCTTGGTTTTGATAATCTGTGGAAAAATAGCAGAAAGGAAATTTAAATTAAATGACTTCGATTAAACCACAAAAATGTATTGTGTTTTCCAATATGGGTAGCTATGCTTAAATCTTACACATAACGACCATAAAAATGAGAAATTTGGAAAAGCATATGGAGAGCTATGTTTAAATCTTGCACATAACCATAAAAATGAGGAAATTGGAAAAGCATATTTTTGGAGAACCATTTGCAATTACTGCACATGAGAAATAAATATCTGCACATCATTGCAGGGAGAATGGTACATTGTAGGGAACAATCCACACAAAATCATTGGAGATACCGTCCTGTCATTGTGAGAGGATTGTTTGTTACTCACTGTAATTTATGCATAAAAACAATCGCATTTCAATCAAAACTTCTGCACAACCAACAACAAACAGTGTTCCAGTGCATGATCGTGAAACCAAAAAGTTTGCAAGCTAAGATCAATTTTAACAATCCCAAACTGGATTTTGGAACTTCACTCTTACTTCTTGGGAAGTTCAACCTGGAGCAAGTATTGAATGTGTTGAGGAAAGCTGGCTTTGTGCCCACCTTAAAAAAAAGCAGTTTCAGCCCAAAAGTACAGGATTTTTGATATGTAGACAATGTGGCTTTTGCATGATAATTCACCCAGTTTTTTAACGAATGCTGTAAAAGTAAAAGAGATTGGTAGAGGCAAAAAATAGGATGCCAGCTTTACTTGTTGAAATATCTGAATTTCAATGTTAAAAGCCCCATCCTGAAAATGTAAAAAAATGTGACATGGGAAAATTGATAAGCTTATGTAAAATGTGCTGAGTTGACTGACAGAGTCCAAATTGTAATTTTTTCTTCCCAATACCATGAAATACAACGTGCTGCAAAACGGTAAGATTTTTTCAATCGCGCGTCACGTTTTTGAAAAACATTACCTTTGAGTGCCCCCTTAATGGTAAAAATGTACAGAACAGAGGTAGCAATTTCTGGAGGCAAAAAACCCCAACAAAAAAAACTGACACAGAAAATGTTGACACAAACACACTTACCATTTTCCCTTGCCTACAGGTGCGCGGCAGTTAGCCCACCAAAAATCACACACCATGCATAGATCTTCAGTCTTACCTTCCGGATTGTGAGTTGGGTGCAGCCTAGTCTTAAAGAACTATCCTTGACTTATCCTAAGTCTGTAAATGTCGGCTCATTGCTGCATTGTTAATGGGGGAAAGAAGAAACAAACATTATGCTGTGTTATTGTTAAGTTGTGAAGAAAACGACACTCGGCAAAATTCTTCAGACAAGACAGAATCAAACAAAGTGTGGTCATTCCAGAAAAAAAAAACTCACAAATCACGTGCAAATATGCCAAATGTAATGAAGCAGCCTGACTAATTACTTCAAGCACACAAATCATTCCGTCTTATTCCGAGACGAGTCATGCAAGTATGTTGCTGCATTGTTGAAGTGGCAACTCTACCAGCACTGGGTCATTATGCTGATCATCCAGGTAACACGACACAGGATGCGACAGTTGAGAGGCATGTGAGAGAAATGACAATGTTGAATTCAAGAATAACACGGCTAAGCACTTTCTTGGGATGAAATGATAGGCCAGCTTTGGTCACCACAAATCCTGTGAACCTTGGAAGCACGATGAACCATGCTAAATGAAGTCATCTTTATTGACTGCCAAGAAGACACTAAACAGATTCTTGGCAACTGAATTTAACCAGAACAAAAGAGAGCTAAAACATCTAGGTAAAACCAGTTTGAATGAAACGGTAAATGGAGAGAACCCAAACAAAAAGTGACAGATCAGAATGGAGCAGGAAACAACATCGCACCTCAGCTTGAGCTGCCGCATTGAGAAATGGACTGGACTGAAGAAAAAGAATGCAATGTATCAAGACAGACGGACAATGTTCAGCTAGCATGAAAAGGAAAGGCAAAGTCGAAGAGTACCAACATGGCAAAAGCCTTTTTAGGATCTAACCATTCAAAAAACTGAGAAACATCGATTTAACAAGGTAGCAAAGTGCATATCCCATGCTAAAAAGAAAATTATCCATCGCATTGAAAATGGAACCCACAAAAAATTTAAAAACAAGATGGTTAAAATTCAAATTTTTCAGGGCCAACAAAAAAACAAAAAATTAAAAATCCCCTTCCATTGGGGTAACAAAAAAAATAAAAGCTGAGTACCGAGATTCAAATTAAGATTTATTCCCATGGAAACAAAACAAAAAAAAACTTTTTTGAAAAAAAAATGTCCCGTTCAACATTTGCGGGCTCCAACAAAAACTGCAGAGTAGCTTTTTTCAAATAATGCCCCATTTTGGTTTTATGAGGCCACAAAATCCATCTTAGCTTACTTTTTTTCATCCATTTAACTCCGGTGGGGTCATATTGGGTGCTTTCGAGGGTTCATGAAATCTGAACGAGATTTTTTTTCAAAAAGTTGGTCATCCTTTTTTTTTTGTGAATTGCAATGAGAAACAAATCTGGTGAATTTGAAAACAAAGGGTCCACTTTTACTTTTTGCCCATTTAGGACCTACCCCCGACGAGGACCTTTGGAGGCCATAAAACCCAATGGCGAATTTAAGAAAAACTACTTTCATGTTTTGTTTGCTTGGATATCAGGAACAGTTAGCATAAACATCGAAATCATTTTTTTAGATCACACTTTATTGCAAATGGACCCAACAAAAAAAAGAAAAAACAAATTCAATGATTTCATAATCAAGCAGCCAATCCACCAAGAGTTGATCAAGTTGTTATTGCCAAAATAAGAATTTCTGAAAGAATAAGAAGCCTGCTTGAAGAAATAAGGATTTTTCAAATGCGAAAGTGTAACAAAAATTTGCGTGCACATTAACAGGCAACGTCAAAGGAAAGAGAAGCTGTGCGATAGAAAAGCTGTCATCGAAAATTTCGGAGGATAATCCACACATGAAGAGGGAAGAATGATTATTCTGGAAGCTTGTGGTCAAAACTGTTTTATTGACAGAGTAACATCAAATAAGGCAAATACGATAGCACCTTCATATTCATTGTCACAATGTGAGGAGTTATTTGCATTGGCATGCGGAGGCCTTCCATTCCAGTCTCTCAACAACAATCCAGTGGCAATTACATTTTGGTGTCTTTACGATTTTTTATTGGCATCAGTTTTACATTTAGAGATATTTGAACAGCCAATAAATTCAGGTGAGCTATTTTTGCCACAAGATAATTTATAAACTTGTGCGAATGTATGCAAAATGTTTGTAAAATTCAGGTAAGCTATTTTTGCCACAAGATAATTATAAACTTGTGCGAATGTATGCAAAATGTTTGTTACCCTCTCTTGGTTCCCCATTCATTGAAGTTCGGAAGTTCTGCTGTGTCAGGGCCAGGTGAATCACCAAGCATTTTGCATGGAGATTTACGAGCTCACTCTCAGTGGCATGAAGTGACATTTTTTGGCAGCGCCCCTAGAATACCCAATTCAATTTAAATAAAATATAAAATCATCTACTATCAAATAACATCTCGAGAGTTCCGCAATCTTCACTACCGAGACTTTTCCTATGCAATGTCAACCACCAACAGCTCGTTATTTGAGGTGGCAAAGCACTGAAAAAAATTATAACAAAATGATTTTCAGCTTTTGGCAGATTCGTGTTGTAAAAGTTCGGTTTTGAGTATAATTCCGCAAATTGTGATGCCTTTGTCGGACAATGCTCTTCAAAGAACGAAATTTGAGACCTTTGCATTCGGGTTCATAAGTATGACAGTTGATTTTTCGACAAGTGCCTTCAGTGAACCTTTAACACTGGAAGATGTCTGGAAAATCTGAAATGTGGTACCATGACTGAATGAAACACTTGCCGTAACTGCATGAATTATCACACTGTGGCACCTTCTTTCTATCTGTTTTGGGCTCTGAATTGTCATTTATGGCACACTTTTTGCCAGAAATAATGCACAGGTCAATTTTTCAAGATTGATAAGTGACAATTTTTTTTAGTATTTCCATACTAAATTTTTTTTAGTATTTCCATGTGTATCCCAACTGCCTCACAGATAAAGGTGGATCCAGTCTCCGAGAGAAAGGAACATGAGTGAAGGGGCGAATGGAAATTGAATAAAAATCTGGCAAAAGGCTATGAATGACAATCCTGTGAGACGACCAGATCCACAAGATGACAGTGGCCGAGGCTTCCCATTGGCTGGTAGACTTTGAAGATTAGGAAGTGAACCAAAAAGCAAACTATTAAACCTTGTAAAAACTGGGTCCTCCTAGAAAAATATCAATGCAATAAAGCTCCGAAATATCACCCTTGACGGGAGGTTCGACGATTTTATCTCCATGGTGCGAGTTGATCGACGTTTCGGGGGGCGCATCACGCGTCCGTTGTCAAGACGAGACTCGTCTTGATAACGGATGCGCGATGCGCCCGAAATGTCGACTCAACTCAACACCACGGAGATAAAATCATTGAACCTCCCGGTAAGGGTGATATTTCAGTGTCAGACAAATCTCCAAGTTTCCAACCCTTTGTTTACAGTTTGCAATAAAGCTCCTTTCTGGTGTAACAATTTTGAAGACACACGAGGTCCAATCCAGACAAATGTTTACGAGGTCCAATCCAGACAAATGTTTACGGAATAACTCACCTGTCAATGTCTCGATTAATTCAGCAAAAGACGTTACTATCTTAATGAAGCCTGAAGCAAAACTAGCAATTGCATAGCCGAGGGGGAACTTAAGTAATGAGGAGAAGAAATGTGAACTCCCAGGAATTAATGACAGGAAAATATTTTGAATGTCCAAGCAGTACAAACACACTTTTGAAATGTAAGAATCTTGAACCAGTTTATTGACAACAGAAAAAAAATTATGGTCAACAAAGTAGATCAATGAAAGGCATCAGTCAACAACTGCAGTGTATTTGGTTCTTCTAATATTTGTACCCAGGGCATGAACGGCAATGGTAAAGATGGTCCATCAAAAGGAACTGCTAAATTTAAAAATCCCTGCAGAACAAGCTGCAGGTGCTGTTTCATCAATTTTTCCAGAGTCAGGATTCTCACGGACTTTGTCCGACAAACAAAAATCCGAAAAACTGGATGTGTTTATATTTTTCCGGTGGGTCTCCCAAACTTTGTTGATAATGGAGAATGGGATAAAATTTGGGATTTTTCTGTTTGGGAGTTAATTTCCTGGTATGTTATAAGGAAAAAACATAAATTTAATTTACGTAAACAAAAAAAAAAAAAAAAATCAAAGGAACAGTTTTTGGAAAAATAAACTGTTTCCCGTGTTGGCCAATTTATAGTTTTTAAAAAATCGAAAATTTTTATACCCGGTCCAAAAAAAAAATTGGGAAAGGACCCCATTCCCTGTGGAAACTTTTTCATCAAATGTGTTTTTCCGGAAACTTCATGGGTTCTTT
Source organism: Sinentomon sp. SZTP_YWyxl (assembly GCA_030068105.1). Taxonomy (NCBI): domain Eukaryota; kingdom Metazoa; phylum Arthropoda; class Protura; order Sinentomata; family Sinentomidae; genus Sinentomon; species Sinentomon sp. SZTP_YWyxl. Next base: position 18,152 of record JASGXE010014513.1, on the reverse strand, counting down.
AAAACCATCGGAATCCGTTCTCTATGAAGCGGTCGCATTCATTGTGAAGAGACCCCATATTCTTGTTTAGAATCTTTCCACTTTCATATGTGGTTTTTAAACACCCGGCAAACTCAATGCCCTTCCACAATTAACATCCACTCAATGCCCTTCCACAATTAACATCCATAAACAGTACCCAAAAATAGGCAAACATGAATGGTTGTACCAAATCCTGATAGTCAACAAATTAGGTAGAGGTGGAAAAAAAGATGGTCAATCTACTAGATGGGTCAATGAATTGTTATTGTTAGAAAAGGAATTATGAAAGTGGCAATCTACTACACACACGAAGTTTGAGATGCATGAATTGTGTAGAAAAGCTACAACTACAAGGTGCTAATGAATATGAGAGAATTATTCTTACCACATGCAGACAGGCATTAGGGGGTCCCACCCAAAATCTACAGTTCCTGATGGATTGAGCTAATTTTTGGACACTTGTTCGGGGCAGCTTCTACAGTGTTCACGCAAAATTTCAGTAACCTAGGTAATCTGGTTCTGTGGCAGTCATTTCAAAGGAAAAAAAAAAGCTCAGTGAGACTTTGAGTGGTGCCCACAGCACGAGTATTTTTTTTCACTTTCTGTAAACACTTCACCTCGCTCGCATATACCTCCCTTCATGTTCGGTCACATTTTGAATAAACTGTAAGAGATAGCCCAATTCTGAAAACAGATCTGAAATCAGCAATGCTTAGACAATCAGAGACCGCAATAAAAAAAAAACACAAAAAACTTGTGAACAAAAAATGGTCAATTTTGGGTGTACCCCTTTATGATCATAAACGATGTCTAACTACAAAGAACGGCAAAGTAACGTGCAAAAAAATCTGCAACAAAACTACAGAAACGGAAAATGAATACTTCCAAATGGTCCAAAGTGAAAAATAAAAATGGACCACATTAATTATTCTTGCGAAAGAGCAGACCATGGTGGTGGGATTAGCACAAGGTTAAGATATGGATATTCCCCCAAGAAAGATGAAAACAGAACCCACCTTTGCTACAAAACCACAGCATTGCAACAGTCAGTAGGTTCTATTCAGAAAGGAAAACAGGCACTTATGACAGGCCAATTAAAAAAGGGAACTCAAATCCCAAGCAAGGCACAAGATAAGCACAACAAGGGTACACAAAGAACAGTAAATAGAGAAATGAATGAGGATGAATGAGGAATAGGCCTAGTACCACCGGGAATTTCTGATGCAAATTCAACATTGTCAATGAAATCATAACCACACAAAAGGCACTACTATAACAAGGCAAATAAAACGAAAACAAACAAAAAATGTCAACAGCAATAAATTTGTGCTTTTCCTTGCGAGTTGCACTAAACAGTGTTTACCAGTTCATACTCCGCGTCTGCTCCTGAAGGTATTGAATGATGTTCTGCACGATGTCAATGCTCGTTGCCTGTCCACCCAAATCTAAAATGGAAAAGAGCAAAAAGAGATATATCAATAAAAAAGATCATTAGCATTGCAAGGAAAACACTGTAGATCCATAAAATGGAAGCAAATTACCATCCTGGATTCAAGCTGCTGACTTTAAGGTTTCATGCCAAAACAGTAAGATATTTTAAGAGATATCTAAGATATTTCAAACCATTTTTACTGCAATAGTTTTTACTTTGCTCCACGCGAAATTTGCCGATCCCAACATTGCAAATATTCACTGCAATGTTTCAATGATCAATCAGACAACTTGCTTGCAACTGCAAGAGTCAAGTGATGAGATACGTTGGCAGCAGTCCAGTTCAAGTGACCAGGTGCAGAGATGCTCATTCACACCAAATTGATGTATGATTATACTTCCACACAACAGCATTACAAGACTTTTTGTGCTCTTGTTCTGTTGGTATATCACCATCGATGTTTTGTGTTGATTTGCGCCTGGACTATCGTCCTTGCAAATTAAGTTATTTGATTTGATTATTTTATTGAGCTCACCTGGCGTGTGAATTTTATCATCGTTCAGAGTTTTCTTAATCGCCTCCCTGAAAAGACGACTGTGGTAGATTAGTCCCAAATGCTCCAGCATATCCCCGCAGGCACTGAACATAGCAATTGGGTTCGCTATGTTTTTTCCAGCAATTGAGGTACCAGTATTCCTTGTGCCAGGTTCAAAAACTGCATACTAAAATTGTCAAGAGAGATGACAGATGCCAAAAAGTTATTTGTTTTCGAATAACGTTCTCATGAACTCAGTGTTTCACCTTTTCTGCGTGTGCACCACGAACGGGAATTACATCAGACACATTAAACGCAAGAAAAAGACTAATGGCCTCTGTCCGTTCGTCTTCAGGCTTCGTCAATCATCGGTGCTCACCTGACGAAGCTCCACGAGGAGAGAGTGAAACGTTGCATCTTCGCATTCTCCAAACGAACGGACAGAGGCCGTTAGTCTTTTTCTTGTGTTTAATATGTATCCTGAAGTGTTTCACTTGTAAGAAAGAGAAATGAAGATATGTGAAATAAAAGAATATCTTCCCTGAAGTGTTTCACTTGTAAGAAAGAGAAATGAAGAGATGTGAAAGAAAAGAATATCTTGAAGTGTTTCACTTGTAAGAAAGAGAAATGAAGAGATGTGAAAGAAAAGAATAGCTTCCCTGAAGTGTTTCACTTACAAGAAAGAGAAATGAAGAAATGTGAAATAAAATAATGTCTTCATCAATGAGTAAAATCTATTCTAAAAGTTAGAATATCACTTGTAGAGTCCACTATCCCTTTGGTTGGTGTTCAGAAACACAACAGGATGGGCCTCCTTCTATCATCTCTGTTAATAGTTCCTTCATTCTTTCTTCCTTTCCTTAGGAGAAAGATAATTTGGCAATGAGGTGGATTTTGAGCTGCAGAAGTGATGAAACATGAACATATTTCTTTATTTAACCTTTTCCAGTCCAGAGTACCACACGTTGGTGCTCATATGATGCACAGCACAAACCAGATGCATTGTTAATGCAGTGGCATCAAAACCAGAGCACAGAGCGCACAAAGTGGCAATCTGGACTTTCGAGTTCAGGCCTTACACCTCATATCTGGTCTGTGTCAGGTGGAAAGCAGAGTGCCACATATCACATAATGGCATCCTGGACTCGGTGACAAAACAGCTGCTTTTAATTGGACTTTTAAGATCCATTCCTCACATAACCCTTAGCTGCATTTTCCTACTGCTTCTGTACGGACACCCTCTTTTAGACCCTGACACCGACCTGGGAAAAAATGATGAGTTGCTGCAAAATCTTGTTCGAGATAAACTAAGTTATGGCAAACAAGGGCGTAAAAAAACTCTGGGAAAATGATGACAGCAATTTCATTTAAAAAGTTGCCAGCAAATGCAACAGTTGAAGTCGTGCGTCACTGCAAATCACCAATTTTGAAACAAAATTATCGCCTGCATCAGAGTGAATTATAAAGTGAAATGTAAAAGTTGCAAAATTGTCAGGAACTGCAACAAATTTTTCAAGAATCAAGGAAATACTTGCATGGTCTCCATAGTTTCTCCCAGACAACAAACCGGCACCACCAACCAGACCACAAATGACATTGGAGACGATTGTTCCGTAGAGATTCGTCATTATCATGGTATCAAACTGGTTTGGCTTTGATACAAGCTGCATGCAACAGTTATCCACTATCATATCTGATGTCTCTATTTCAGGGTAATTCTTGGCAATGTCCTTGCATGTTTGAAGGAACAAGCCATCTGACAATTTCCTGGCAAAAACACAGAAAATCTAAACTATCGTAGCTTTAAAGCAGATACGACGGCCTCAAAACGAGTGGTAAAATCAGATTAAAGGCAAAAAGTCGAATCGCTGCAATTTCCAAAATGACATGTCAAAATAAATTTTCACAAGACACTTCCAACAATGAATATCATTACACAGACATCACAAACAGATAACATCAGAAAGGATCCCTTCTGCCTTTCACAAGAAGGGTACAGAAAAAAAGTTACGATTCCAAGCAAAAACACCAAAAGAGACTCATAAACAAAAATGGCCTCGCTGCAAATGCTACAATTTTGGAAACAGGCCACTCCAATGGAATCAATACTCCAACTCCTGATATGAAACAACTCATTCTAAAATCTTTATCTCAATATCATAAAATTGGACCCTTCTCATATTGAATTTAAATGAGTGGAGACTATTCGACTTAGCTTTGGCTGGGCAATTAATTCTCTGCACCAATCTGTGACTAAATTTCAAAATTATTGCATATCCCAGTTCAAACCAGAGTGAGCCCAGTCGAACCAGAGTCAACACATCAAATTCATGCCATTCATGCAGTAGAATATCTAACTTGTAGAACGATGTGTGAAAATGCCAAAGCATAAAATAATTCATAGTCATCTCCTATAGCATGTTAAAGAAAGAGCAAGTAGCCTACCTACTAAACAAAACACGATTCGTTGTTATTTTGAGACCTTTCTTTGGAGAGAAAGGCAAATGCAGATGCAAAATCAGTCAGAAAATGGATGCAGTTTTGTCGTAATTTTATTTCAATCAAGATTGTCTGGTAAAGAGCTGGATTAGGCAAAAATGATTTAGGTAGGTTTTCAGTTATTTGCATCTACCATCATATCATCATGATTAAAAGAAGAACCTATAAAAAAAACCATGCAGTTCGTTCACTTGACACTTTGAATATCCATCCGTATTCACAAGATAATCGGTCGTATGCACCAAAGCCACTAATCCTAACCCAAAGCTTGAAAAAAGTCAATTCCATATTCAGATGCAGCTTTCTCAACGATGTAAAAGGAACACTGTTGTGCTTAGAAATCAAATTTTCCAACACATCTCCATAGGTACATAAAAACAAAATGAAGCTCACATCCGAATCAGTTCGTAAAATTGAAACGGATTATGTGACATTGCAATTGCATTGCAATTCTACGAACGAATTCGGCGGTGAGTTTCCTTTCATTTTGTTTCAACAAACCTGAGTAAATGTTCATAGCTTACATGATGTTTGCCTTGTGAACGATTGTAACCTTCTTCCGGCCATGCTTCCTGGCATAGTCAAAAGCAAAAGTAGCCACTCTCTCTGAATTATCCTTAGTGACAACTTTAAGACTTTCAATGACACCACGAACATTCTGAAAGCAAGAGGCAAAGGAATGAACGAGGAGCCAGCAAACGTTTGTGGAGTCTGTCCAACCAGCAGAAATTTGACAGGTCACAATTGGGCATACTTATTCAGAATAACAGCACTGGAAGCAAGGGCATCTGACCACTCTAAAATTCAATCTGCCAGTAAAGTGGAAATGACTATTTTTGAAGTTGAACCCAAAGATGAATTGAATTTTCATGGCCAAATTTTTTGGCTTTTCACTGCCATGGAGGTTTGCCCATTGCCAGCCTCTGCCATTTTAATGTTTTGATGCCCCCAAAAATTGTATGCATGTTTAGAGTTGCTTTGAAAAAAAAAACTCATCGACGAAAGAAGATTACTGTGAACTTAAAATTTATTTTTGAAAAACAAATAATTGCTTCTGCAGATGCACAGCAACATTTGAGCTGTGAGGTAATGTTTTTGCGACCTTTTGGTTTTCAAAATCTGGAAAAGTAGCAACGAAAGCACTAGCAGGAAACTTTTTAAATGCCACCAAAAAAGTTTTCATCTTTTGCTTGTTGTGAAAATGATACCTAGTATGGTTGAAATGAATGCAAATTTGCCTCTCCAAAGGTAAATGGGTATCAGATATTAGCTGAAAAAGATCAGTAGGTACTCCTATCTGTTTCTCAGAAGTTGGCCAGCAATTCCAAGAGATGAAAATAGGATCAGCTTGAATACCATCCATTGTCACATAGGTAGGTATGTAGACCAAGTCAAGTTCAACACTTGACCCATATTTAGGCTCCACATTAAACACGTACCTGCCACGGTCCATATTCAACAGACAGTAAACTAACCTCATGTTCCATCATGGAGTACTCTCCCTCTGTGTTCTGACGTATGATTATGATATCTATGTCCTTGTGCCTGGTATTTACTCCTGGATAGGAGTCACAGTGAAGGACATTCACGAATAAATCAAGCTGTTTCCGCAATTCGACATTTCGTGACAGAACAGCTGAGCTCAAGCTCCTTGTCTCGATGTTGCCTACATTGACATTGGAAATCAAATAAATGGATGTTAAAGCTGACACATGCAATAAAACAAGACATTAAAAACAACATATTTTATCATGAATGTCGATCATCTTTACGATATCCAAAAACAGGGCTTGCATTTTGGTGAGCTTATTGAATTTTCAAATATTTTGACATCTGACAGTTGACACATCAGTCCAATGCTTAACCCTTCAAGCCCGGAATTATGAATTCGGTTTTTACAATGGTATTCTGCAATTTTCGGCAGCACGGAGTGTCGCTCCCTCCGGAATTAATAATTTTTGCAAGGATTTTCGAAAACCCGGAAAAAACAGAAATGCATGCATTATCCGCTCTACCAAGCCAGATTTCTGCTCTGTGTCAATGAAATCACCCATATTTTAATGTTTTCAACCAATAAAAACACTTTCGCACAAAAAAACCTGGCCAAAACACCCACAAACTGTTGAAAACCGCACCAAAATTGAAGAAAACTGAAAAAAAAAAGGAAATTTCAATACGACGCCATTTTTAAATTAATGCAGCAAATCACGTGAAATGCCTAAGCGTCTGCTAAATCGCGCTTTCGACTTTCGACTTCCTGAAAATTCAAATTTCGGCAGGCGGCAGATGTCGCGCAATCGCGAAAAAAGGCGCCTTCAACGGGAACTAAAGACAAAAAACGGCGAAATTTGAAAATTGCGCCAATTTAAAACGATTGGACCGGTTTCGGTGGAATAAACGTCTGCTAGATCGCTGTTTATTCCTCTCTCCGACTATGAAAATTTTAGCAGACGCGATTCGCCGGATTTGCGGCAGAAAACCCATTTAATTACATGGGAATTGCACGCATAGCCTACTGTGTACGGCAGTCGGAGCTGTCAGTAGCACTTTGTGGTGCGTACGGCGTACGGCAACCGGGCTTGACCGGTTAAGGCGTGACTTGACTGAGTCTCGACTTGAGCCATTGCTATTTTGTTGATTGTTGGGAAGGCATCACGCTGGCTGCCTTTTGTGCCATCTCAACAATGAACAAAATAGCAATGACTCAAGTTGAGGCTCAGACAAGTCATGTCTTAAGAATCGGACTGTTGTCACACCACATGGCAACTCAAATGCCATGAGTAGAAAAACCGATTGTGAAAAGACTTGGCGGATTTACCTAGTTTTGCAAGAACAAAAGGTTCTTTGACCTAAAAATTGTTTGTATGTCCATAGAATTCAAGCACACAACAGAGGACATGCCTGATTATGAAGTGTTTCCACCTGAATGATATACGCCCGTATTCCCCATTGCAACTCAAACTCACCCTTAGGTGGGGGTGAGTTTGAGTTACACACAAACTCGCCCTCGAGTGAGGGTGAGATATCAAAAGAGCATGCTTCTGTTTGTTTCCCACCAAATTGTATCCATTGGTGGAAAGAATGGAGAAGTGAATTTTTGGATTTATGGCCATTACAATTATTCCTATAGCCAAACAATAGGCAAATAATTATTGTGTTATGCCAAAATCAAGAAGAGAAAATTTAATAAGCTAACCCTTTAAAGCGACACCATTCCGCCTGATGGATGTGATTGCATATTCAAGATCTTCATTACTGTCTGCATCAAGTTCTTGGAGCTCAAAATCCACAGGAACACCTGCATATCTGAAGTTTAGAGTAAAGTTTTGTTAATCAAGCATGCATTACCAAGGTGAATGCAGAGGTGACTAACTAATAAATTTGTCAGTTAACCTGCTTGAGAACAACCTGAATTTCAGCACAGGTGGTTTTTAAGAGTCTAAGGGCCATAGACAAGATGATTCCCAGAGTGCTGTCCCTCTGGCATCTTACTACCTGCACCTAGCTGCCAAATTAATTTTGATCTGCTAATCAAAATAACTGGAATAGTGGGTTAGCAGAGAGACAATTCTGGATATTTTCGAAGACAAACTGTCGCTATGACAAGGTGTCCCTTCATAATCTTGAACCACACCTTCTTACCGCATTGGTACCATCAATGTTTTGTATTTCATATATTGCTAGCCCCTTGAACAAAGGTCATCTTTCAAACCACCTGAAAACTGCCGAAACCATCAGCCCGCTGCAACAGGGGAACATTTGCCAACATAAACTGTTGTAAAATGGTATGAATCTAGCCAGGATATTCTGCGAGTCGAAGCCAAATGAACAATTTTATTATTAAGATACTTTACCTGCAAATGAATGAAAAATCAGGATGTTTGCTGGCCAAATAAAAAAACCAAAATGCCTGTCGTTGCATCAAAAAGCTGAATCAAGCATATTTTAATCTAGAGGCTTTCATCAAGATTTAAAATTTAGGTCTTCTGGCGACAAGGGCTGAGCCTATACCAGTTGCCTGTAACGGGTAACAGGCCGTACCATTGGTACAAGTACAGCAGAGGCCTAATGAACCATTAGGCAACCGCCTTTCCCCCAAAGTTCAATATGCAGCTCTCCACAATTTGCTGTAGATGGGGATGGAAACCAAACCACAATTCAATCATCTTTACTAACCAAAGTTGGGTTCTGTTTCTGGGTGTTCCTAACATGTGGATACAGATATCAGGTTTGTGACCGGACCACCCTGTTTTGGCTTTATGCACCTGAAAAGCACAGGACATAGTCAATGGCTACCCATGTTCTCGTGTACGCTCCACCTAAGTTTGGCAAGGACGGTGTGAAGCAATCCAGGCTGTAGGCCTACCTATACCAAATAAAACAAAGCATCATGCCAGGCTTACCTGAAAACTTCTCGCACATAATTCATCATCTCCGGTCCAATTCCTCCACCAGGCAACATGGTAACTGTATGTCGACCACCATACTGTGCTTTTGGGATAGCCTGAAAGGAAGCCAGTACATATCTGTATCGGTGTACCTATTTGGGCTTATAACATCGCCAAAGTCATCTTACTGTCACAAAATATATTTACCTACTTGCTTTGAATGTTCATGACTCAAACAAGTTTAGGTCCCAAAGAAGACAAGTGAGTTCATACGTGGTCTTTTTGATTACAATAGCTGCTGGACCAACATAATTCATCAAATTCACCATCTGCCCAGGGTTGCAAAAGTTGGGAGGACAGGAGCAATGCTCCAGGGATGTAGCTACCTATTAACTATTTGGGCCAAGTCATTTTTATTCAAAATATTTAAAAGAACACAGGCCATGGCATATTGCCGGTCATAACAAATTACAAAACATGCCTATGACTCCTGACCACGAAGAAAATCATGCGATCAGGATGAAAGTGTGGATGAAGAGCAAAAAACTCTTTTGTTCAATGAAAAAAAAATAGCTGGAGAGCAAAAAGCTCTTCGGTCCAGTGGGATCAGGCTTGAATTATTGCTTTGCTCCAGGGCACAAAACTACTTTTTGCAGCCCTGTTGAAGCCCATACTTGTCCATGCATGTTTGCCAAGGCAAATGGGTAATTGATATCTGATAATCTCTCACCATTATACTGTCATAGAACTTCCCGATTTTAAGTATGAGATGAAGTGCTGTAAAATCATTTTGAAAGTTTTGTTCTGGCCCCGTCTCTTAACTTCTTATCTAGGGGTTAGATTTTTGCTCACAGTGAAAAAACATTAGGCAACATCCATGATGGCATCAGTTGTTTAGGATGCCTGGTGAGTGCTGATTCCGGTGCACTTATTGTGCTCATTGGCCAATCTCGTTCGCAGCACCAGCCAGGTGCCAGCATGATTGTGGGTGGCACCAGGATACCTGGGTACATACGGTAGGTATGTAGGTGCCTATATCAGATAGGCAATTGGGTTATGAATGAATCAAAATTATTCAAAATATGTCGAACCAAGTTTGCCATCTGCCATTAATGAATAAGCATGCACTTACAGCGGGTTTTCCATAATATCTGCGGCCCACACATGTGACTCTTGGAACTTGTTCATCTGAACAGCCCGAATGTCCAAAGGATGTCTTCTGAAACAAATCACAAAAATAACATCAATTTGGAGAAGGTGTTATGGAGCATAGAATATCGAGCGCACACTATCCCAACATTAACAAATGACCAGCATGAACATGTGTGTCGTGTACTCGAACAAAACTGCACAGACAAGAAAAAGCCAGCTGTTAAAATCAGGCCTGTTAAGTAGACATTCTTCATTCATGTTTCAATAGAATAAGCCAAATCGTTCCATCATGTCAATGATGGTGAAATGATTTGGATGGGTCCATGGGGCAGACAACTGGCAAGGCCTCGATCTGGGGCAGCAAAATAATTGAGGCGGCAAAAATTGCAAAAAATGAAGACAAAAATATGTGTTATCTACTGCACCTTCCAACAGCAAGCTTGGTGCTTGGTCTGGATCACATTGGTCACCATTCTAGTTCGGATGAAAGGTTACAACCAAAACAGACACCAAAATGGTAAAAAAGAGAAAGATTTCGTACATCTGATCCCAATTACAAATTGAATATTGTATGGGACAAAAGCAGAAGTGCGCAGGTGCCTATACAAAAGCCTGCTCCTGGCACTTCCAACGCCAGACGTTTGTGCTTCAGTCCAATGTGGTGTGCAATGATGGATGTGAGAATCATATTCATGACTTGAGGACTTCTTTCCCGCCAGAAGCCGGTGGAGGAGTGACTAGTTAAGACGAGGACAGCATTGCCCGACCACTGAAATAAACAATGGTAGCAAACCAAATGCTTCTGATGAAGTTCCAATAGCATCGAAGGCTCGCTTCACTGACAGTTATGGTAAACCTATTTCCGAAACCGCTGACAAGCCAATTCCGAAGATATAAAATTAAAACTTCACATCTGAAAGAGCAAGGATGGCTGATCATGGGGGGATAATTTCTCATTTCGTACGAAAAGGTCTGCAAAGCTGCAGCTTTTGAAAAACCCCAATTTCGACAAACAAGCTAGTGTTCATAAATTTCCAGGAATTTACTTTTGCGGGAATATTCCGGGAATTTACTTTTCTGGGAATATTCCTTTTTCGGGAATTTTGGGAACAAATGAAAATTCCGGAATGAATTTTTGGAATATTCCCGGATATTTTGGAAATAGGCGTTCCAATTATTTTGGGAATATTCCTGGGAAATATTCCTGGGAATAGGCCGGATCCAATTATTTTTTGGGAATATTCCTGGGAATTTTGGGAATAATCCCATGTGGGCCCTAATTTATGATTTTCCAACGGGAACTTCGTTTTTTCAAACTCAAGTAGGGAGTTCGTGGTTGTTGAATAAGATTACTTATCATTTGCCACATAGGTACCCAGGTACCTATTGCCAGTTTCCAGAATGAAATGAGTCATAACACCATCATCCGCAAACCAGATATGTGTATGCTGACGTGAAGATGCAAAATGTACGAAAGCAGCAAAATGTTGCGAATTAATGTGGTTAAACTCAGCAGGGCTGTGAATTCTGTGGTAATTTTTGTATGAATTTTTTTTTTTTTCAAAAAGAATTTTCGAATTTTTTTGAATTTTCTGTGAATTCTGGTGTATTTTCAGGGCAAATTTGGTGTGATTTTTAAACCCAGTTATTCCTGGTCTGTTTGCGAATGGCTTTTTGGAATTTCAATTTTCCTTTCTTTCGATCTAATCGTCTATTCCAAAAATCATACCACACATTTATTTAGAGAGTTCGTTCAGCAGTGAGCAGTTTTCCTCCTTTGAAATTGTCGTGTGGAGCTGCTCCCGAATCAGGGACTTGTTGGTAAAAATTTATAAACATCTGCTCCTACTTCTCGACGAGCATGATCCAGAGGTAGCGACTGCAGCAGGGATGGGCAAGGTAGGGTACCTTAGAGGGGGGGGTAAAGGGGTCTAGAACGGAGGGGCGTCAGACTCCATTGACGGTTTCTGGGGCTGGGGGCATCGAGGTGGCTTGGGTGGGAGGGGGGAGGGGCGGGGTGGGGGGGGGGGGGGGGGGGTGAGGGCACCGAAAATGCAGGGGTTGGGGGCGGCAGCCCCCAGCATGGGGGGTCTGGGGGGCTGTGCCCCCCAGCGGGGGTCCAGGGGGCAGCGCCCCGGCAGGGGGTTTGGGGGACAGCGTCCCCCAAAAGCTGAAGCTTTTTGAAAAATTAGGGGTCCTCAGATGCCATTTTACGACATTTCAGGTCCTTTTTTCCTTATCCTGGAGGGTTTGCAGTCGCAATAGATGGAGCAAGGAAATAACTGTCAGACACGACTTTCTGGATGAGTTTTTTTCATTTTACCATTTTCTGTAAATCAAAACAGAAAGTACAAAAGAAACAGAATGTAGCTATTGAAGTCCTGGGGTGTGCAGGGCACACACCAGGACTTCGGCCAAGGGTCCCCTCGGAAAAAGGCTAGGGGGTAACATCGGCCGAAGGTCGAGGTTACCCCCCCTAGCCTTTTTCCAGCAGGGGAATCAAAACAGGAATTACAAAAGAAACAGAATGTTGCTATTGAAGTCCTTCCTGGTGTGTGCAGGACACACGAGGACTTTGGCCAAAGGTACCCTTGGAAAAAGGATAGGGGGTAACCTGAGCCAAAGGCCGAGGTTCCCCCCCCCCTGGCCTTTTTCCGGCAGGGAATCAAAAAGGAAGTAGGTACAAAAGAAACAGAATGTTGCTATTGAAGTCCTTCCTGGTGTGTTCAGGGCACACACCAGGAAGGACTTTGACAGCAATATTCTAGGGTGGGGGAGGGGGGGGGGTAACCTCGGCCAAAGGCAGAGGTTACCCCCCCCCTAGCCTTTTTCCGGCAGGGGAATCAAAACAGAAAGTACAAAGAAACAATGTTGCTCCTATTGAAGTCCTGGTGGTGCCCTGCACAACACCAGACTTTTTCCCACCTTTTTCCGACGGTACCCTTGGCCTTCGGCCAAGGGTACCTCGGAAAAGGCTGGGGGGGTAACCTCGGCCGAAGGCCAGGGGGGGGTAACCCCCCCCCCCCACCCCCCCCCTATGCTCAACCCTGCCTACAATGGGGAGGAAAGAAAAGCACACCGCCTGACCTATATTCATTGGGGTAATGGAGCTTGCACAAAACAGAACAGATCCAATAAATGTTAAAAAAAAAACAAAAAAAATCTAGCAAGGAATTGCAAAATATTACCACTGTCTGGACACATACCTAATGGGACACAAGGAGTTACCTCCAGCCAGGTCACACTACCTTGTCCCCCCTCAGTACCCCTCTGTTTCAAGGTGAAATCGCACTGAAACGAGGGACTCAGCAATGAGGCCAAGCCAGTGGCAACCCTATTTGTGAACCAAAATGGCAAACACTTTGCTTCATGACGATTGAATGCCGAATGGGGCCTTATTGCAGTGAAAATGAATCACCAGATGAACCCATCAAATCAGTTGAAATTTTCAGACGATTCCATAAAAAGGTGTAGCGGTGCAGAAAAGAAAACCTGTCAACATTTTTGAGAAGCAGGGGTGGAGTAAAAGATACCAAGTCACCGGCCCTGGTAGACCCAATGTTGGGTCTACCAGGGCCGGTGGTCAGCCCAGCCACCCTCTCGGAGGACACATTTCCTAAAGATGGATATGCCATGAAGTTGTCTTCGCATAGCAAGGGTATCCCATCCAAGCTCATCCCTAAGAAGAGAGACACTGGTGTTGAAGGAGAAATTGCCAGACACAAATCGCACTGCTCTACGTTGAACGGCCTCGATAGCATTGATATGGCACTGCAGATGGGGGTCCTAGGTAGTGGTAGAATATTCCAGAAGAGCGCGGACAGTTGAGAAATAGAGTATCGTTTTGACTCTTGGAGAAGCATGGGAATAATGCCTGATGAGGAACTTCAACTGATCTGATGCTCGCTTGACAATTTGTGCAATATGAGAACCCCAGTTAAGAGTCGAATTGAAAAGTACACCAAGATTGTTGAGCCGATATGATAGTCAAATATTATTGGATGTGCGGATGTGGTAAAGGACATTACAGAGGTCTTAGTAGCATTGACACTCATGGAATTTGCTGCACACCAATTAGAAATGCTGTTGAGCTCATGCTGGAGGTCCGCGGAGTCATTTGGGGATTTTATGACCCTATAAAGTACAATGTCGTCGGCGAACAATCTAACATTACAAGTGATATTTGCTGGCAGACAGGGATGGGCAAGGTAGGGTACCTTAGAGGGGGGGGTAAAGAGGTCTACGACGGGGGGGGGGGGTAGGGCACCGAAAATGCAGGGGGTCTGGGGGGCGGCAGCCCCCCAGCATGGGGGGTCTGGGGGGCTGTGCCCCCCAGCGGGGGTCCAGGGGGCAGCGCCCCCGGCAGGGGGTTTGGGGGACAGCGTCCCCCAAAAGCTGAAGCTTTTTTGAAAAATTAGGGGTCCTCAGATGCCATTTTACGACATTTCAGGTCCTTTTTTCCTTATCCTGGAGGGTTTGCAGTCGCAATAGATGGAGCAAGGAAATAGCTGTCAGACACGACTTTCTGGATGAGTTTTTTTTTCATTTTACCATTTTCTGTGAATCAAAACAGAAAGTACAAAAGAAACAGAATGTAGCTATTGAAGTCCTGGGGTGTGCAGGGCACACACCAGGACTTCGGCCAAGGGTTCCCTCGGAAAAAGGCTAGGGGGTAACATCGGCCGAAGGTCGAGGTTACCCCCCCCCTAGCCTTTTTCCAGCAGGGGAATCAAAACAGGAATTACAAAAGAAACAGAATGTTGCTATTGAAGTCCTTCCTGGTGTGTTCAGGGCACACACCAGGAAGGACTTTGACAGCAACATTCTAGGGTGGGGGGTAGAGGGGGGGGGTAACCTCGGCCAAAGGCAGAGGTTACCCCCCTAGCCTTTTTCCGGCAGGGGAATCAAAACTTTTATCTAGGAATCACGAAACTGAATTATTATATTGTTCTGTGCCATGTCTTGAAACTTAATTTGGTACAATTTCTTTCATCCGGTGGCACTTGTATGTTCTGCATCTCAACTGTGGATGGAATGGATATTTTTTCTGGTTCTGATGATCTGATCCTTCTATCATCACTGGATGTGAGTCGTGATCTTGGATTTTTGCGAGGTTGGTTGAAATCTTTACAATGAGTGACCTTACAATTGAATGAAATCAAATGAAAAAATGTTTTTCTTATCAAAAATGTTTGTCTTAATTTTTGTTGGAGAAAATATAAAATAACAATGTTCTCGTTTTGATTTTTGGAATTAAAAAACAAAACAAAACAAAACAAACAAAACAGAAAGTACAAAGAAACAATGTTGCTCCTATTGAAGTCCTGGTGTGTGCCCTGCACACACACCAGGACTCATTTCCCACCTTTTTCCGACGGTACCGTCGGAAAAAGGCTGGGGGGGTAACCTCGGCCGAAGGCCAGGGGGGGGGTAACCCCCCCCCTACCCCCGCCCTATGCTCAACCCTGGACTGCAGCCTCATGTCTGGTTTTGGCACAAACATTCCCATAGGGGGGGGGGTTGGGGGATTATCCCCCCCTGAGCTGGACCCCCTTTTGAAAAAAAATTTTTGAATTTGCTTTTTTTCCCAGTTTGCTTCAAATCGGCCTCTTTTTAACAGAGTTCCGAGCATGATTTAAAGATTTCTGTTTCCTTTTAAATTTGTGATAGACAAAGAAGATGAAAGAATGAGTAGGCCTACCTAGAGATAAAGCCAGCTTTTAGCAGTAAACCAACATCACCAACCTTGAATATTGCTGTGCTGTTTGTTATGCTTATTTAATTTGCCTAGGAACAACCTGGCGCAAATTGACAAGACAATAGATATTTTCATTACAATAAAGCAATGAAACGAGCAGAGAAATAAAATGTGAATCGAGCAAGCTTAGCCATTGCGAATTAACAGTCCCAAATCTTGTAAAATTTTACCCCTGAAAGAATGGATACTTAAGACTTGCCCGTTTCCAAACACCTCAGTACCCAAGGAGTTCCAGTCACTTTCCGTTCTGGTAATGAACGAAATCTCCCAGTACACCAAGCAAAAATCATGTTGACCCCTTGACGCCGCCAAGCGATTTTGAAGTGTGTGATACAGACATTTCCGGTTGGAATTTCACCAAAAAATTCCCATAGGATTGCTGAGAAGAGGTCAAAGTTGCTGATTTTGCAAAATAAAACATTTGGTCATTTTATTTTATTTTTTTTTTTAAAGTGCATCGGCTTTTGGGTCATGGGCAAAAACTGACAATTTTCGCCAGACGGCATGACCGGCAATTGTGGGCAGCGGTAGGAGGTTAACAAACAAGAAAGAAAAAAACAAGACAAAGCAAAGACACTAAATAGGCTCCGCCAAAAATCAATCTTGGTTTGCCACTGGTGTTTGCAGCGAGGGAAATTTCCCAGGAATATTCTCAAAAATTTTGGAATTTCCCGGTAAAATTGGGAAATTTCCTGAATAAGTTGGGAACTTTTCAGGAGAAGTTTAAAATATTTTGTACAAGAATATGTCCCAAATATGGACATTTTACAAAGTTAGGTACCTACACAAAGGGAAATATATTTGATGTGGGTGCCTCAAACTCAAATGCTTCCAGCCCTTCAAGTGTTTCTGAGTGGCCCTGTATTGTTTATTGGTTAGAATTTGTTCCTTCTTGAGCAGATTCATCATGGGGTTTGTAGTCTTCAAGCAGTGCGATGTCAGCCATGTTTGGGCATGCCGTCCTTTCTCGCAAACCTGAAATGGTGAAGGCTGGTTTTCCCTCGAAGCAATGTTAGATTTTGACCCTGCACTTCTGCCTATTTGCCAGACCCAGCACAACAACAACAATCCATTTGCTCTCGGAAGTCTCACACAAAAATATGAAAAAAAACCACTTGCTTGTAAATAGAATTAAGGCTGTTGCGAAAAAAGTAGGTAGGTAGGCAGACAGCAGAGACCCTTGGTAGGTACCTGCCAATATGAGCAGGAAATCCTAGATTGGTACCGATCATAATGAAAATAAGCATTCCATAAGGACAGTCTTTTTTTGGACATTGGTACCTATAAAACTTCAGCTTACCAGGAAATAGCCAGCACAATATTTGGATTTTGGCACCAAATCAACAACTTTGCGAGCAAATGCTGGAGCAAGAGAAGAAGACATCACTGTTGTAACAAGTACAAGATAAATGTGGGCCTAGATGTTTAATAAACCATCATGGATAATGAAAATCCATCCAAACTTCACTTGGTGAACAAATAGGCTATAGGTACTGCTCAGTGCTCACAGCAGATTTCCCTCACAGGCCGCAGCCAACCTAAAAATAATTAAAAAAAATGTTTCAGAGCGATTTGCCCAATGACACGATTTGCAGCAAAAAGGCAAGTTCCAAAATTCCGTTTGGCCTGCCAATGACAAATCAAGCATTGACATTCGTCTGCTTTTGCTGCGATATGAATTCGCCGGTTTCTGCAAAAAGATTAAAAAAATATAATGGAATGCATGACTCATTTTTTGTTTTGCTTCTTCTTGTCTTTTTGTCCATCCCTCCACCACAGGGGTGTTGGGTACTACATCCCCGTTCACCACTCTCTAATGCCCTACCCCCGCATTCACACTCGCACCATCAACCCAATTCTGGATGCCTATTGCCTGCTATCATGCCTCTGTCTATTGCCCTCAGCCCGTTCCCAAACTCTCGGCTGCTGCTGCTTCAGCCATTGCCCGTCCCACAAAATCAGACCCAACAAGAGAATAATAAAGCCCGTCGCCAGAGGCTCCACGCATCCCGGAGCTATCTTAACCTTTTGAAGGTCCATCATCACCGCAGTACCTACCATACTTACACAAAACTCTCAAAAGCCTGTTTACGGCTAGACACCTTCGGAATACTTGCTCACCATGACCCCTCCTTGGCATCACACTGCTAAAGAAGATCTCCACAAACACTTTCCCGACTTTTTCCCAACATCTCGCACCTCCTTACAAACGCTCTCCATCCTCCGGACCACTTCATCTGGGGAACAATCCAGCATCTCGTTCAACACCACCACCCTTGTCTGACTCACACTTGCCGAGCTCCCTCCCCACAACCTTCACAATATCCGTGCATGCACCTAGCACCAACAATCCGAAACTTCCTTACC
>JASGXE010014512.1:0-12619 GCA_030068105.1 Sinentomon sp. SZTP_YWyxl | reverse complement strand
AGGGAGTTCCAATCGCGAATTGTGCGGGGAAAAAAAGAGTTATGGGGTGGACCACAATGGACCATACCAACCACCAACTCACAATGGACCATATAGTGGCAAAGACCGAAAACTCATTGACACCGTTTGGAGGCATGGACTTCAACACAACAAAATCAGTTTGCAACTCTATTATTTTCCGCATGAGCCCACATTCCGCTTTGTGGTTTGCCAACTACACAGTCTTTTCCGATTAGAAACGTAAACGAGAAAAAATCACTGGGAAAAAATGTTACGGGAAAGAAAGTTACTGGGGAAAAAAAGTTACGGGAAATAAAATTCCTGGGAAAAAACGTTACGGGAAAAAAAGAAACTGGAAAATATGAAACGGGAAAAAAAGAAACTGGGAAAATATGTCACGGGAAAAAACGTGGCGGGAAAATATGTCACGGGAAAAAACGAACGGGAAAATACGGGGCATAACCGTTCCCAGCTGCGCGAGCTATTATAAGTACATCTGACCCCCAATGAAGGATGAAACGTATCCGAGTTGGAATCCAGTTTATTCATTTATTTATTTATTGCAAAGAAATTCCACAAAGAATTTGGTGGACATAAAAAAGTGTTTCCTATACAGCAATAGGTCTATGACCCAGAGGGTCTTCGTCATATTCACAATAAAATCACGGCACGCAGAGAAACTTATTCAAATGAATCAGAAACAGAATGAAATGAAGGTAGGACAAAAATGGACCATTTCATAGATATGGATCAAACAGTCCTGGTGTGAGAGATGCGGGATGACGCGACTGAAATGAGGTCAGTGTCACTGGACAGGGAATTCCAATGAGAGATCGATCGGGGGAAAAATGAGTTGAAGTGCAAATTTCGTCTGCAAAATGGGGGAGGGTGAAACTTAGGCCATTATCTGTCCTACGTTGTAAAGATTTTAGGCTATAATGAGAGGGAATTGGGCAGTCAAAATCATGTACTATAAAACAGAACAAAATTTAAGCAGTGATCGCGTCGCCTGGACTCAAGAGTTGGAAGGCCCAGGAGACCAAGGAGGTTGGATACACTAACTTGTTAACCTGTCAAAAGTAGCGGTAATTACTCTTGCTGCCCGCCGCTGAACATTTTCGAGGGATTGAATTTCACAACGTTTGCAGGGACTCCATACAGCACAAGCATATTCCAAAATGGGTAGAACTAGGATGACAAAAGCCTGCCGTTTTTGTTGAACTGGCGCATTTATCAAATTTCTGAAAATGTAGCCAATGGTAGCGGAAGCTTTCTTGACCACAAAATCAATATGGGGTTATGAATGAACTTTCTTTATTTTAGGGGTTGCCCCCGTATCAAAATCTTACACAAAACAAATACACAGCAATGTCACTGGTAATGCAACCAATTAGCGACAAAAGTATAAAGTATTTAGAGAACAAAAGCAAACTAAGAGAGCAATTTAGAAGAAAATATCTGCAAGACGCGGTTGCAGAGTTGGAATACTGAGTGGGAGATCAAAAATTGACTGGCGCAAAAGATTCCAATCGATAATGGTCCTAGCCATGAAAGAGTACTTCCCAACATCTTTATTGTATCTCAAGGGATTTAACTTATAAATGTGATCTTTACGGGAGTAATAGTGTGGTAGGTTCACGTGTTCTAAAAGCTCGGCCCATCCACCCAAGTTAGATACAACATGAAAAAGTCCAATTAACCTGGCCACTTTCCTACGAGCAGACAGAGATTCCCAAACGAGATCAAGAATCATTTGCGAGACGCTGCTTTTGCGACCATAGTCTCCCATAACAAACCGGGCAGGACGCCGCTGAACAGCGTCTAAAATGTGGCAGTCAGAAGCAAGAAAAGGATCCCAAGCAGGGGAAGCATACTCCATGATGGGACGGACAAGGCTCCTGTATGCAAGATCACGAATTTTGCGAGGGCATTTTCTATATAGTTACGTTTGACATAGTAAAGAGCAGAGTTTGCCTTGGCTGCCACTCTAGAAAGATGCGGTTGCCAGTTGAGCTTTCTCTCAAGAACAACACCAAGGTAAATAATTTCCGAAGTCTTAGACAGAGGAACGCCAGCCATAGAGTACTGAAAATCCAATTGAGAGGGGTTCCCAACTTAGATCGTATGAAAGAACAACCCCTAAGTATTTGAACTGCTACACCACAGAAAGATTGCGGCCAGGTGCATCACTTCCGGTTCGAGAACCAAAATGGTTCTCAATTTGTAACCATTGAACCATGTTGGCCAAAACGATGCAACTTATGCCAGTCAGAATTTCCCGGTGATCTAATAAATAAAATAATAATCTCCATTTTATCTAAACTCCTGATTCAAAAGTTGCACCACACTCAGAGCTATGAATTTTACATGTTGCATTTTGTGTCCTTCCTCCTTCTGATTCAAAAGTTGCAACACAATGTCCTGTGTTGCATGCCATTTACGTTTACCATGCTCTTACTTTGTGTCTCTTTACTCCGTCAGATTCAAAAGCTGCAACACACAACGACACTTCTGTCCTGTGTTGCATATTACCATTTATTTTTACCAGGCGCTTTTTTGTGTCCTCTTTACTTCGTCTGATTGAAAAGCTGCAGCAACACACAACGTAACTGATGTCCTATGTTGCACACCATTTATTTTTACCAGGCGCTTTTTTTGCGTCCTTTTAATCCGCCTGATTCAAAAGCTGCAACACACAACGATACTAATTTCCGGTATTGAATGCCATTTATACTTATTTACCAGGCGCTTTCTTTGTGTCCTCTTTACTTCGTCTGATTCAAAAGCTGCAAACTCATCGCCGCAAAATTCCATTTGTTCTATTTTGTGAGTGATTTTAACGAGCATATCATCCTTACTTCTGATTTGAGGAGTAAAATGGATTCGGACATTGATCGAGATTGAAATGCCTACTTTAAAATTGAAGATAACAGAACCTCTTTCGTAGCACTGTTTGCACTCATTGAATAATCTCAGCCAGTTTGCGACTTTCTTAAGCAATTTCCACTATCTTTCGTGCAATAAGCTTAGACAATGCCTTATCAAGACACAAAAAGGCACACACTGCTGCCGGATGGAGCAGCGCTAATCTTTTGCCAGTTCAGGAAATCTAATTGCAATTTCGCAACGGGAGATGCTCCTTTTGTTTCATTCGCATACCTGTTGGAGCGATAGCAAATGCTCTAAGCGCTAAACAACAATCGTATAATAAACGACAAGAAATGGATAAGGCCAGATATATGTACCGGATGGACCAAAATCACTGCTTTATGCCATTCGGGGTCCACAAGTTTTGGTTTGTTTCGGAAGGCGCCACCGGTCGCACCCCGACGACGTTCTACCGTGCGTTAACGCTCACTTGGTAGAAGAGTTGTGACTTTGCGTCGGACGTTGCTGAAAGCTTTTTTGATTGCAAACAATAAACAAAAATAGTGGCCTGCTCCATTCGGCGGACTTGCTTGCTTGTGACTTTTTGGACATTCTGTATTTGTTGCTTACTGCATAATTTAATTAGAGAATATCCGGAGGCAGAATTCTAATTAAGTGCGACATTTTCGCAGGCAAAAACTCCCAGGATAACTCCTAGGACATCCAGGGAGTAGAACGGAATAAATGGAAAAGCTTGTCACTGGGAATGCTAATCACTGTCACGCATCAGATAGAAGCGAGGGGGAAATGGAGGAAAAAGAGATGGAAAACGAAGGGGGGAAATGTGACACGATGAAGAGAAAGGGGGGCAAAAGGGACGATAAATTGGGAGAGAGAGAGAGGAAGGAGAAGAGATAAGAGAAGTGAGAAGATAAGTCAGAGGAGGATAAGAGAGGGGAATATTGAACGGGAGATACGGGGGGGAGAATTAATGGCTCACATCAAGAGGCTATAGAAAACCACCAGGGAAAAGCGAATCCTAACTGTCAAGACCTATCCGCAAGCTTGTTGCGCGTCTGAGAAGGACATATCTGTGCGTCAAGTCGTCAACAAATGCACTGTTTTTGTCAAGACCTGAGGTTATGTAAGGGTTCTGCTGTAGCATCAGTGATCTAAAGAGATACGATTTGCGATGGCAGTATGTATGCGACTAAAATAAATTACCTGGTACAGCCTACATCAAAAAGTTGTGCCGCAGAGAAAAATACTAGCCATTGTAACTCACAGCCCAATGGTTAGGCGTGGTACTCAAGCAGAATTGAGATGACTGTCCACTTTGCTTTGCTATTTATTACGAAGAACTCCTCTCTATGGGATCCAATGATGATGACCAATTTTTGGGTGGCGACCTTTATCGAAATTCACTTCACACGCAACATGACCGCTAAACACTAACACAAAGGAAGGGACGTCCATTAACGCATCTCTGATCCTGTGACACAGAATTTCATCGTTGTATGCATAGTTGGCAGTCTGAATTAGGATTTTAGAGAGTAAATTCTTAATCAGCGTCGGTGCTATAGATTTTGGGCATTGCTAGAGAACCTTTTCCTTCCGGTGATGATGTGAGTTGTTCAGAGGGGTATTATTTGACGTGCGTGTTTACGGTTTACACTCCCTGAGTGCGAAAACATGACTACATGATATGATGGTCTGACAGATAGCACACGAAGAATTACCTACACTACTCAATTAATTGCAAATTCAATTTTGTCATATTGGAAATCATGCGCTGTCAGTAAAAATAGTTTAGGCGAGCTTGCGAGCCCTTTACTGGTGGCTTCTGCATTCATTGTGTACACGATTGCAGCCGAACGCAACGTCCAATCTTAACCAAATTTGGCAGGAAATAGTGTCCGGCGAATGTCTTGGATGAGTTCGAAGACGGGAATTTTCGTTCAACCCCTTCGACTGCAAATGGGGTGCAAACCCCCCGAAAGAAAAACGTTATTTGCAACGGCACGCAACGTCCAATTTTAACCAAATTTGGCAGGAAGTAGTGCGCAGCGACTGTCTTGGACGAGTTCGAAGATGGGCATTTTCGTTCAACCCCTTCGACTGTGAGTGGGGTGCGAACCCCCCGAAAGAAAAACGTTATTTGCAGCGGTACGCAACGTCCAATTTTAACCAAATTTGGCAGGAAGTAGTGTGCAGCGAATGTCTTGGGCGAGTTCGAAGATGGGCATTTTCCTTCAACCCCTTCGACTGTGAATGGGGTGCGAACCCCCCGAATGAAAAACGTTATTTGTAGCGGCACGCAACGTCCAATTTTAACCAAATTTGGCAGGAAGTAGTGTGCAGCGAATGTCTTGGATGAGTTCTAAGATGGGCATTTTCGTTCAACCCCTTCGACTGCAAATGGGGTGCAAACCTCCCGAAAGAAAAACGTTATTTGCAGCGGCATGCAACGTCCAATTTTAACCAAATTTGGCAGGACGTAGTGTGCAGCGAATGTCTTGGACGAGATCGAAGATGGGCATTTTCGTTCAACCCCTTCGGCTGTAAATGAAGTGCGAACCCCCGAAAGAAAAACGTTATTTGCAGCGGCACGCAACGTCCAATTTTAACCAAATTTGGCAGGAAAGTGTGCAGCGAATGTCTTGGACGAGTTCGAAGATGGGCATTTTCGTTCAACCCCTTCGACTGTGAATGGGGTGCGAACCCCCCGAACGAAAAACGTTATTTGCAGCGAATGTCTTGGATAAGTTCGAAGATGGGTATTTCGTTAAACCCCTTCGACTGTGAATGGGGTGCGAACCCCCCGAACGAAAAACGTTATTTGTAGCGGCACGCAACGTCCAATTTTAACCAAATTTGGCAGGAAGTAGTGTCCGGCGAATGTCTTGGACGAGATCGAAGATGGGCATTTTCGTTCAACCCCTTCGATTGTAAATGGAGTGCGAACCCTCCGAAAGAAAAACGTTATTTGCAGCGGCACGCAACGTCCAATGTTAACCAAATTTGACAGAATGTGGTGTCCGGAAAATATCTTATGGCTGAATTCGGAGATTGGAATTTTCGTTCACACCTTTTCGACAATAGAAATGGGGTGCGAACTCCTCGTAAACAAAAAACCGGAACGCAGCGTCTAATTTAAACCAATCATGGCACGCAGCAAAATCCGGTAAATGTCTAGTCTGGGTACGAAGATGGGAATTTTCGTTCAAACCCTTCGAGTGTTTATGGGGGGCGAACCCCCAAAACGTTGGCCAAAATTGACTAAAAACCAAAATTGGCATAAGGAAGTATCCGGCAAATATAGGTATGTTGGCTGAGTACGAAGATGGAAATTTTCGCTCGACCACTTTGAGTGTAAATGGGGTGCGAACCCCCCGAAAGAAAAAGAATGAATTGCGGCGGGACGCAATTTTAACCAAAATTGGCATGAGGTAGTATCCGGAAAATATCTTGGCTGAGTACGAAGATGGGAATTTTCGTTCTACCTCTTTTGGGTGTAAATTGGGTGCGAACCTCCCGAAACAAAAAAGTAAATTAAAACGGAACGCAATTTAAACCAAAATTGGCATGATGTTGTGTCCGGCAAATATCTTGGCTGAGTGCGCAGATGAGAATTCTCGCTCAACCCCTTTGAGTGTAAATGGGGTGCGAACCCCGAAAAACAAAAAACCGATTTCCAGCTTAATGTAGCATCCAATTTAACCAAATTAGCTAGGATTTCTCAAAAGATCAGCTTGTCGAAGGGCTTGTTGAGGTGCTTTTCAAGCTGATCTCTTGAGAATTCCTAGCTTGTCGAAGGGGTTGTTGAGGTGCTTTTCAAGCTGATCTCTTGAGAAATCCAAGTTTGTCGAAGGGGTTGTTGAGGTGCTTTTCAAGCTGATCTCTTGAGAAATCCAAGCTTCTCGAAGGGGTTGTTGAGGTGCTTTTCAAGCTGATCAATTGAGAAATCCAAGTTTGTCGAAGGGGTTGTTGTTTTTAGGTCGAAAATCAAAACGACTAGAGCATATTGGTTCGGGGTTCAATGGTCACGGTCAATTTCTTATAGAATAGATACTTTTTTACATTGAGCGCCGCTGATCTTTGGTGGCCCGAACTACATCATTTATGACTTATACGGTAATATGCCGATGCGAAAGCAAGGCAAGAAACTGTGAATATTAGTCCTTTGCTCGCTGCCTTTTGTTTTTATGAAAGGGCCGATAACTTTGTCCAAAAACAATGAAAGATGCTTTCAAATATAAAGGTATTTGGTTTGGCTATACGAATTTCAGCACAGGGGCAGTCCAGTCCCTCAAGTTTACCCACAGAGTGTTCCACATAAAGGAGGCCCCGAGTGTTTTAGTTGGTTTTTCCCAGCTTTTCAGGTTGCGCTGTATAATTCTTTCAGATTTCGATGTTGCTTGACATGATATTCACTGCTGCGTGTGGTTTGTTAAATTGATATGGTGTTCAGAGTCTGGGCTTGGCGGGGACTGCTGGGCCAGACGTCGGACTGATTTACCTATGCCGCTGTACTGGGTGCTGTTGCGGATATCCACTTCCACCAATCCGTGTTCTGGCTCCCTTTTGCGACTTTGTTTCTGGCCTGTACCCGCCCGTTTGGCGCCATTAGCATTTGCAAGGACTCTTTGCCCGTGCCGGAATGCCAAACGTTGTTTAAAGGATTCACTCTTTCTTATCCGTCGAACTCAGTTTCACGAAGTTCTCCACCACAAAAATTCGTTGATCAACAGTGAACACAATGTCAAGCACCAAGAACCAAATCTTCTATTAAGCTAGCCTGGATCAGAAAAAGGGCAAAAATTGAAAATATACATCATAGGGGCCATCTTTTAAGTGGAACACCCTGTATAAGGACAAGCGCTGTAGTGTTAACAGAAGGAAATGTGTGATTGCTTTGATAATGTTTACCACAGTTACCCTGGATTGGGATTAAAGGTTCCGCAACCACACATCACACATCCGTGTCGTTTGAGGTTTTTTGGCTATGTGTGTCACATCATGCGGGATTTCCTTTTTATCACTCTTCTCGAGAATTTTTCGTGGTAGGAATTGACAGGCACGATAATTGTTTTTTTAGATGTCCAAGATTTGCAATGAAAGACATTGAAGTTCAAGAGAATGAAATTGAAAAGCATTTAATTGGATCACCTTTTGGAAATCAATAGGATATTGCAGCTGACATTCACAAAAAGAGAAATGTCGCAAGGAGAAGGACAACGGCATTGGGTCGTGTTTTGCACAAATTTAAAGAAAATAAAAGGGGAAAATGATACCTAACAGAAATAACGTCTAACAAAACAGCAATGAAAGCAATGACCATGGACACCTGTTTGTTTTCGTTTGGGAATCGAGACGTTGAAAAAAAAATTTGGCATGTGACGACATTGAATGCGGAATATATCATCAGGAGATGTCTCAGCGTTCTTGAAAAACGAAAACTCGAAGATTGAGACAACATATTTGACGAACATTTAATTTTTGGAGTCTGGCGGGATATGCCACCCATTGAAAAGTTCGTTTTGTTCTGGGCTGCGGTGGAAGTGGCACAGTACGGTTATTGAAGCTATCTATAAAGAAGAAGCAAGTTGCTTTTCGTTTGATGTTCAACTATGCACCCAACATCGAAGTTCACGTTCAGTCGAAATGTTTTGCCTTTTAATGCTCAGTGCAATAGGAATTCCAAAAAAGACGGAACCAATTTTCTTTATTCTGTTTGTGAAG
This sequence comes from Sinentomon sp. SZTP_YWyxl, assembly GCA_030068105.1. NCBI lineage: Eukaryota > Metazoa > Arthropoda > Protura > Sinentomata > Sinentomidae > Sinentomon > Sinentomon sp. SZTP_YWyxl. Next base: position 4,009 of record JASGXE010014512.1, on the reverse strand, counting down.
CATGATTTTCGGTGCAATTTCCTGAATTAATCTCCAGACGCATTCATGAGTCAATCCAAGTATTTCATATTCATTTGGGGGAATATTTGTTTATTTTTGGAGACATAAACAACTTTCTCCGTTTTTGGAAACAGCACTGAAACTGGAATCCATCGGCTACCGATGCCATATGAAGCCAATAAATGAAAGTGCAAGGCATTCTCTTTCTTTTTCAAAAGGCAACCTGGATCGCCTGAAAATTGGATCGCCTATCTAATAGAGAATCAACCGATCAAGATTGGGAACCGTTATGTGCACGAACGTTGATCATCCTTCATCTTTCTTGGAAAGATGGAAAATTTTTTATTGAAAAGTTGACGAGTTCAACATTTTGTCATTGAAAATTTTGAACGAACCTGTTGCGCTGATGGCAATCATTGATCAGGCTGAAGGCTCAGAAAGAGTTATCACACATCAGTTTGTGCACGGATTATGTCACGATGGTCCGAGAAAGGTATAAAAACCGGGGTTTTAGGAACGGTTAAACTCCACGCGCTTAAAACAACAAGCTCGCCTACTACGCGCAAAGTTTACTTTCACGCGTTCCTAGTTTACTGCCTACCAGGCGCAGACGATCCCCACAGCTGAATTTCGTACAAAGGAGACGGGACAAGGGATTCGGTCAGGCTCGGTCCGATCCTCGTGGCGCAGTTGTTAGCGCGTAGGACTCGTAACCTGATGGTTGCGAGTTCGAATCCCAGTCGGGACACGAGCATCTGCCGTGGCACAAACAATGTGTGCATCTTACCTCAGCGAGGCACGGTGAATGAAATTTGCAATGGCACAAACCGTGTGTGCATCCTCCCTCGGCGAGGTATGGTGAATATGTCGGAAAGACATACTAAGTGGCCAATCTGTTTGTCCTTCGGATTTGACTTCAAGAAAGAGGTCCCGTGTTCAACGTCACATTGCGCACGTTAAAAAACCTCGCATCGCAGGCTTAAGACAGAGGCCTGGCAGGATACATGAACACAGAAGCCACTAAACTTGGCATCACCGCCGAGCTGTATGTAATGCAGCAATTGCTCGCTCTCGGGAGAATGCCGGTACCTCGCCGGGACGCGTATTTGATTAATCTATACGAATCGGGCAACGGGAGTAGATGACGTGCGCTCATTGGCTGCGTCAAGAGAAGCGAGGAGCCAAATTATGATGGAAGAGCAGCAGAGAAGGGAGACACAGCGGAGCGGTTGTTCGACTCCTCTGCTTTGTGCATCTCTGGTTTTGGGCTGCTCAATGATCTCTGTTGGCACGCTGCTGATGGCCAAGAGAGAGGGAGAGAGGCTCGGCTGCGCTGTTGTGCTGCAAGAAAGGGCATTCCTGAAAATCACATCCACATCGCCGTGGAAAAGGCTGTTCGAAGGAAGGAAGTTCTTTTCTTCGTCGCAGTTGCCTCCTGTTGAAAAATTGCACAGATTTGCATTTTTTGCTGTTTGTTTCTCATTCAAAGCGCGGTAAATATTACGGTCTTTTTTCCTGTTTTCAGCTCAAATCACCGTACAAAACGCAAGGTTGATGGGGTAGGTGCCCTTGCGGTGCTTGTTACAGAGCAGAAAGCATGTTCTTCCTGGATGCCAAACAATTTGCATTTTGCATTCCGTCACAGTTTTCGAAAACAAACTGAAAACTATTTCTGAAAAACGCAAAGAACAGGAAAATTGCCGTCTTGCACGATTTCTTCCCAAACCATGCAGAATCTCTGCGCATACACAAAGTGTTTGGTGTTTGGATAATGCTTATTTCATGTTTAGATAAAGGGATAAAGACCACGAAAGCATTTTTGGTCCCCACATCGCTCTCGTTTTTGAGATTTTGACACAACCGAATGTTTGAGAACACAACGAAATGATGATTTTTCACATTTTTGGGATCGCAGTCGCCTTTTGCAGTATGGCTAAGCGAAACCGTTGAGCCGCAGTGGAAAAACAAATCAACAACTTTGTCAAAGGCATTCATGAGATGTGAGGCAAAGGTAAGGACCTCGCAGACTAAAGCATTCAAAAATCAAAGTTCAATATGCGAGGGGTGTGACGAAAACGCTGAACTGCTTGTCTTGCTTGTCCTGCTGGAAACCTGCTTGTCCTGCTGGTAATGGTTAAATAGGTTATGTTTGGTTATCCAAACCTAAACTAACCTCACCTAACCCTGACCAAACCCCAAAGGTGCCTATGTCTACATGTGGATTCGCAATTTTACGGACATACGGATATGCTCTCAAAACCGAGGGTATTTGATTTTTGAACCTCCTCCTTTTTAAAAACCTTTTTAAAACCTTCTCGAAAAACCGAGAACACGAAACATCAGAAAAGCAGCTCATGTCAACCTGCCGCTCTTCATCGCCCACCTTCCCACGTCATCCACCCTTGTCTGTTGTGAGAGCGCTTATCGTTTTTTATCTGCCTGCAACTCAAGAGGCATCCAGAAGCGTGGGCGGTGTTCATGCTCCAAGCCGAGGCTGTGGCAGCCAATGAGCGCGCGTCAATTGCTACCGTTTCCCGATTCGTATAGATTAATCAAATACGCCGCCGGGACCCATTGATTGTGTGTCTGGATCGGTGGTTGCTGGAGCAGCTACTCTCAGGTGATATTTGCCAAAACCTCGCCAGGACTATGGCTGACGTCAACAAAACATAAAAACGGTCGGACCAGCAGTCGAAGGGCAATCAGTCCATGAGACCCAAGAAAGAAGGCTGTTGGTGACAATTTGGGGAGCCCAAAAGCCTTCGAGTGGACCATCCAAGTTTTTCTTCTGTGACAACAGGAGTATTCTGGCAGGTTCACCACATTGGTGAGCTTGTTCTGAAATTAAAAACGTTTTGGGGTGAAATGCAGAGAATAATAAAAAGCCACGACCTGTACTTTTCGAATGAATGCTTCCTAGAGAACTAACGGCTCGTCCTCGGTTAGAGAAGAATTCCTTGTTTTCTCCGAAATGGTCTTTTGTTTTGACTCCGTGCGAGCTCTGCTGCTTCCCTGTCGCTATTGTTCCATTTGCCTTTGTTGTATTGTCTATTGTTCATTTCTCTATATTCTCTAAATTCCTCTTGTTGTAACTACTAGGATTCAACAGAAGTGTCAGTTTGTGAGTTAACTTAACTGAAAACGAGCAGTAAGTGCCTAATCTCTTCCGATCCTTTTTCAATTTCCCAGCTGACAGACAGGAGCCGTTAATCAGAAGGTATGCTGTATTGAGATGTGCTAAGCATGGAAAGGAGATTGCTCGGCTCCCTAATCACAGCCGAAATTTAATATCTACAGCGGAAAAGTTCGACTTTCGTTTGCGGCCAATTTATCGAAAACGTTTTTACGAATATTGACGAGAAAATCGTTTTTTTCTGCATGCGCAATTGGTCTTCATGCCTAACTTTACTTTTAAAACTACCAAGCATGCTTAACCCTTTCGTTGCCCTATCTAAATAGGTTCCATTCTTCGTATATGATTTCTGCGAATCACATGCTTAACAGCTCACATGCTTAATTCAAGCATGGTCTTAATTCGATACCGCATGCTTTATTTGATTGCAATTCGATTGCAATATGATTAATTCGATTGCTCCACTCAATTCGATAGCTCCTCATAATACAGCGGAGAGATCAATGCGGGGTTAACGCTAACTCCGAGCTGCGAGGTAAATTTTTACATTGGAGCAGATGGCAAAAATTTACCTCGCAGCTCGGAGTTAGCGTTGCCCCCGTCATGATCTCTCCGCCGATACTTAATTAGATTGCAGTATGCTTAACTCAATTGCTCCACGCTTAATTCGTTTGCAATATGCTTAATTCAATAGTTCCTCATACTTAATTAGATTGCAATATGCTTAACTCGATTGATACATGCTACAATTCGATTGAATATTTCATTCGATTGCTCCACGTTTAATTCGATTGCAATATATGGTTAATTCGATTGCAATATGCTTAACTCGATTGCTCCATATTTCGGCAGAATTATGCTTAACTCTCTAATGTT
>JASGXE010014511.1:0-12483 GCA_030068105.1 Sinentomon sp. SZTP_YWyxl | reverse complement strand
TTTGTGAGATTGTTGACCATTAAAGTCAGTAAATTAGAATCCAAAAAATCAAAGAAATGACTGCTGAATGCTATGCCACAAAACAACAAAGCAAATGCACTGTTCAAAGCCTTGTAAGCACGAGATGTGTTGAAAATATTTTGACAAACAGAAGATCAAGAAGAGTAGCAACACTAGTTTAACATACCGTATTGAAAAACTCAGCAATCATTGGAGAAATCTTATAATTCCCTTCACACCAATCGATTGTTGAAGTTCCAGGCTTCAGGGAATCCATGCCGATCTTCTTGCAGTCAAATTTGGCTGCACAATATTTACGATAAGAGGCTAACTACAAATAGGTAGACCAATTATCCGAATTGCACTGACTGGAAATTTCCTAGAGAATCCATGTCCTACGATGGATGAAAATAATGCACAGGCAATGTATAAAACTGTTTTTATACCCATGCCGTAAAAGAGATAGGAAACGGCCTGATGAGAGAACTGAAGCGTTGAACATGAGTTAGCTCATACGAAAACTATTTTTTCTTCTTCAAAACCGGGCAACAGGTTCTGCTCCAATTATTGCATAAAATAAATGCGTGTGCTTCACCGTGGTTGTCCAGTAAATTTTAATGCCATTCTCAGCACTTATTTACAGATACCTAAGGTCCTTTCACTCTGAGTTGGCGTCGCACCAATATTTGTTTAGGGATGCCCAACTTGAAAATGATGCAGATTTGAAAATATGAAATGCGACGAAGAAAAATACTGACCTGTTGCAGTTCAGGGGACGATCAAATCAATTCTAGGAGCTCAGATACTGAACTCCCAGTTTATGAATCACCAAACTTAGATGCCAACTCAAAGTGAAAGGACAGCATCTGTCTGAAATTATTTGGAGCAGATTTTAGAGGCTTCCTGTCCTTTAGAAGTGATCACATCTTCATTTAGCTCATCTCTGTGCTTAAATTGTAAAATAAAAACGGCCGGCTCCCGACATTTGAAAAGGGCACGAGAAATTTGAAAAGGGCTTTTGGGCCCTTCGGTTGTCATTTTGGGCCCTTCGGTTGACTTTTTATGTCGTACTTCAAACTGATATGGGGTCTCCCCCGAAAAATTAAAGAATATATTCCTTCATTCTATTCTTCACTTCCTCTTCTGGTTTCTTACAGTATTCAAATTCCCGGAAGGTGGCGAAATGCACACAGGAGCAAGGGATGCCACCTCTCAAAAGAAAAAGGGCAGCCGGCTCTGGGAGCCGGCACCCCCAGGGGCAGCCGGCTCTGGGAGCCGGCACCCCCAGGGGCAGCCGGCTCTGGGAGCCGGCACCCCCAGGGGCAGCCGGCTCTCAGAGCGCGAGGGAATTTAGCCGGCTTAATCTGTTCTAGCTGACATGGCAAGCCGTGTCAAATCACAAAAAGAAAGAAAAAGAAAGAGCCTGGATAGCTTATTAAAGTGCAGGAATCTTTTGTTTCTCTGACCACCATTTAAGCAGATAATTGCCTCAGGAGAGAACCTCAGCTGGCTTAAATACCAGTAGCAATCTCACTTTTCCCCAAATCTTCAAAAGTACAGTGAAGGAAAATAATAACTTCCGAATACATCATTCTCCAAGTTACACTTTTGTATGTGTTGGATGGGAAACGAGATGCAGATGTCTGTCAACATTTTAGGGACTCCACAAGTTTTTCTCTCTCCACAATTTCTCCATTGTTCCCAAGAATTTTGGCAGACCATATTGTGTAAAAGAAGAAAAAACAAGCCATGCCTATCCCGACCGACACTTATTTGGAGACAACAAAGTGAAAGGAAAACAGCTGGTGAAGGTCTCCAAAGAGGTTGTATGCATCGCCAAGGGTTTTCCGATTCCAAAAATGAAACCGCACAAAAAAGGGCTAGAATTGCCTTGGCTGTCACAAATTGAATTTTACAGTTGCATGGGGCTCTCTCTGATTGTTCACATCATGCTGTTATGTGGGTATCGAAATGAAATAGCATCATATTTTTTGTGTTTTTCTTCATTTCAATGAAAAATATTTATTCAATAAAATCATTTCCCTTTCAATTTAAGATTCAATAAGTGAAATCTGAAAGAGATTCTGCACATCTTCAATCATTCATCCATTTCATTTTTCCAATTTTAAAGGAAGAAATCTCAATGTTCTCAAAATTGTCATCTTTTCGCAGGTCCCCATTTATCTTGAAACACTTGCTCAATTCTTTTGCTGCTTCCTTTGCTCTGTTCAAATTTGCTTTGGCAAATTGCAACAGATGCTGACATGAAAAGGTTTAATTCCAACTAGTGGGGCTTCGCCCCACTGCGGCCTTCGGCCGCAACCGTGTTTCGGCGCTGCGTGTCCACTTGGGGCCAGTCTGCATATTTTTTCCCAATCCACTTATGCCCCACTGCGGCCTTCGGCCGCAATCGTGTTTCGGCGCTGCGTGTAAAGTTGAGGCATTCAGCCGCGACGCTGGAAGGTGCGCGTTGTAACCTCTCCTGGTCGAGTTCGTTGTTCATTTGTTTTGCGAATGAACAACAGGAAAAATTGCCACGGCAAGTTTTTGACCTCACTTTATGGAACAGGCTGCTCATATAATGGCGGTGCAGTTCTCTTTTAATAGCAAATGCGGATGCCCGCCCCTCTTATCCGGAAACTAAAACTAAAACTTTTAATCACCATTTTGCATCGGAATGATCTCCCAAATTTCTAAATTTGTTCGACTTTAGCGGCTGACAACTGTTGTAGAACCCCCTGGGGTTCTGAACTGAGCACGTCGTTTGAGATGTTGAAAAAGAAAGTCGTTGTCTGAACATTCGTGGAAATCAGTATGGCGACTTGGCGCGTCTCCATCGCAAAAAGCTGGATCGGTCATTATTCCTTGGGACAAAATTTTCAGGGGCGTTTCCGCTCCCTTGCAGCGCTCAACACCTTTAAACGTCGTTGGGTTCCGCTCCCATACCACTCATCTTGTGGCTGCGCCCGGAACCTTCACACTTCAGAAAGAAAAGCTCCCCCCGCAAAACCCGAAATGGCGTTCGTGCCCTTGAAACTTCATGCGCACAGCTGATAGTGTTGCGGCGTGTTTGTCAACTTGAGCTCTGCCGCAGTGTGACCTGCGGATCATCTGCGAGCCTTGATGGGCGGCTGTTTTCAGTTTATTGGGCAAAGAGACATTTCCAAAGACTGGTCTTCCACCGCATCTCGGATTCGGCCCCGCGTAACCCACTGCATCTCAAAAATGTGTTTTATTTTTCGCATAGTTTCGAAATTGGGATGCGATGGATAAGGTTTGGCTGAGTTCGGTTATGGGTCAGCTGGGTTAGGTCAGGTTTGGTTGATTGGCATACGTTGAGTTATGTTCGGTTGTTTTTGTGACTGTGTTTTTGTTTTTGTGACTGATCCAACCTTCCCTTGCTTCACCAAACCTAACATGCGTAAACCAACCATAACCAAACCTGACCTTATCCAGCCTAACCTAAAGCTTTCCTAGCCAAGCCTTTTCCACCGCAAAAATCTAAGAAAAATCTGCAAAAATCTGAGAAAAATGAAAAAGATTCAATTTTTGAGTTGCGGTGGGGCTGCTCTGCTTTTTTTAAAATTTACGGCTCGGCGCGGCTGATTCTGAGATGGGGTGGAGAGTTTCGGTGGTATACAGGTCAAACGAACTGTCACCGTTTATTATTCCACATTCTGATGCCACAACCACGGCATGCAACAACTCTCCTGGCTTGCTGGATGGTTGCTGAGAAGTGAAAACGTGCAAAAAGCGGCGATGGACCACACTGTTCCGGGCGCGATTTACAAACCTTGCCGCGACTTTAGATGGCAGAGAGCATTTTGTGCAAGAATGCTCGATTGGGGCCCTTCACTCGCATGAAAAAAATGTTGATTTTTTCTTACCTAAAGCTATCTGAACCTGGGCGAACCCTGTCCCCTCGCGGAAAAATCAATGCTCGCTTGGTGCCCCGACCTGCCATCTAAAGTCGCGGCAGGGTTTGTAAACTGGCGTCCGGGGCGCGTTTTTTTTCCAAACCCTGCCGGGCGCGTTTTTTGCAAACCCTGCCGCGACTTTGGATGGCGGAGAGCGTTTTGTGCAAGAATGTTCGGTTGGGGCACTTCACTCGCAAGAAAAAAAAAAACATTTTCTTTTCTTGCCTAAAGCTATCTGAACCTGACCTAACCCTGTCGCCTGTCGGAAAAACAATGCTCGCTTGGGGCCTCGGCCTGCCATCCAAAGTCGCGGCAGGTTTTGTAAACTGGCGTCCCGGGTCCGACTGTTTCGCTCCCCTTTTTCTGCATTCCAAAAAAGCAAAACAACAGCAAAGCCCGCAAGATGTGCCGGAAGATTTCGCAAGGGCCTTGTCATGCCGCATGCGCACCAGATTGAACTCATTATTTCACCAATTTTCGGTTCAAGGACATTCAAGGTTGACAAAAATGCAAAGAAAAAGAAATGATGCAATCAAGGTGTGTCCAGGAAGACTGAGGATGGACACGCAATTGGCGGGGAAGGGGGAGCCTTTGTGCTGTGTGCCGCACAGGAAAAAACGATTCGAGTTCTTTCTTTTGAATTCACTCCACGCATTGGTCCAACGCATTGGTCCAACAATGGTTGTTTGGCAAAATGATGTGGAAAGCGGTAGCGAGGCACACAAACAATTTTGTCAAATCGGTGGCATTGTTAGAAGGATGGGGACGGGGATGGAAACGAAAAGCACGCAAAAAACGACGTGTGTGGCGCAGATGAAAAGACCCACTGCCGGAGAATAAGGATTTTAAAAGATAGGGAGACGTTTCACTACTCTGTGTCTGATTTTTGAATGCCGTCCTTGGGTGCCGAAAATAAAATGCGAAAACACTCTGAATAGACAATTTCCATCGCCGAGCATGCGATGACCGCAAAAAGGAATTTCCACCATGGTGTGAAAAGTCCTCGAATGGAGTGATTCCAGAAGAAGAAAAGCAAAAATCCCACTCCAAACAGTTGAAATTCAAAAACTTTCAGACGTGAGGAACACAGGAAAAACCAAAAGCTTTGCCGTTTGATTGTCGACCACGAACTTCACGAAAGCACAGAGGTGACAATGTGAAGACGAAACACAGGAATTTGCTCTGTGGACATGATTCTCACCAGATCATCACCACTTCCTTTTCGCGAATGATGAACTGTGAAGTGATGCTGAAGAAACGAAAGTTGTTTGGGTGCACTCCGTGAATCATCGAGTTCCGAGTTCTTGGCGGGTTGGCCGGTTGAGGGGTGGATCAAAACAGATTCTGCCCGCCCCGCCCGCCCGCACAGTCGTCATTTGCTGACACTGAGCATGGTGGAAAGGGAACCAAACTTGTGTGGTGGGTGGTGGGTGATAAAAACTCCAAAGCGGAGGCATGGCGTCAGATTGGGACGGGTGTTGCGATGGGTGGGAAAAGTACGTTGGGATGGGATGCATATCAGTGAGGCAGTGGACACATTGATTGGCTCTTTGATTGGCCTCGGATGTCCATCAGCAGGCTCCGGCAGCGCATGCTGCCTGCCCTGACTTTTCGGAAATTCACTGACATCATCGGATCAACAACAGTTGCCTTTCCTTCAAAGGCAACCAAAGGGCAGCACACACGATCACATTTTTCCACACAAAACTTTGACACGAAACAAAGCTTTGATTTGATTGTTCAATTCATGCCGTCGTTCAATTCATGAAAGTTCAATTCATGCCGTCGTGTGAGAAATGTTTTTGTGTTTGGCTTGACGGGTTTCTTCAGTTGCTTGACAAACGACTTGGTCTGACTGATGCCTTGGTCTGACAACATGACTTGATCGTGTAAGCAGCGCTTAAGACAGGCTTGATCTTAAAAGCATGAGAAGAGGGGAGGGAGAAAAGAAAAAGAAAGGAGGGCCAAAACGACGGGAGTTGCGCATGTGAAGCCACACGCTTTTCGATTCTTGTTTTGGGACATTGTTTTGGGATTTTGGGAGGTGATGAACAGGGAGAGGAGGCACATTGAGAGGCACACGTGCCATTCAGGCGGGGGTGCTCGAATGCAGAGGGATTTGTCTTCCAATTTTGTGAGACGAAACACGTCATTCGGAGTGACGCCTTGTGCAAACTGTGCGCTGGGCGGTCGAGAGGTTGAAAATCGAAATGTTTGTGTCCTTTTGTTGGTCCAGTCGAACCAAAACAAACGAAAAAAAGAAAACTGAAAATCAAAAGGCGCAAAAGTGAGTCACCCACTGCCGGAGAATAAGGGCTTTCATAGATAGGGAGATTGGCAATTTTCTCATTTTGTGGGGAGTGGGATCAAAAAAATGAAAAATACATGATTCTTGAACTTCATACTTTTTGATGTCACCAAATAGTCCGTTTTATGCTGATTCCAATGATATAATTGCCACAACAGTGGCTTTATTGGTTGAGGAGCTATCGTGATTCCCATGTGACGCTTTTTTGCACGACAGCATATTTTTCATTGCACTTCAAAAAATCCACAAAATTCAAAAGGCATTTTTGCTGCTTTAACTTTTTTGACATTTTCTGAACTTCCGATTGCTTTTTCTCAGCAGTCCTTCAAGCTAGAAACAGAAAGGTAACAATTGGCATCCTTTTAGTGATAAAATGCTGCTCTTTTGGCTGACAGAGCCAGAATTGTTGATTTTTTTACTCCTTCACCATGTTTTGTGCTGTTCTTTCTGAACAAGTGTTATGCCAATTCCGCAAATGACTGAAACGCATTTGTTTTTCCTGAATTTTGGGACAAGACTAAAAACAGCCTGGAAGCCAAAAAAGACTAATTTCTGCAAAATTTGGTTCAGGTAGGCAAAAAATCTTTACCAGGTCTCTAGAAATTTAGCTCTAAAGTTGCATCAATTTTTATTGACTGAGTCACCATAACTCAAAAATCACTTGATCTAGAAAGTTAAAATTTTGCATGGAGACACTACACAATGGGACCAAAATGTACATACTGAAATACAGACGTTATTATTTTGACCCCAAAGAAACTTAGCTTGAATTATGGAAATGTAAACTTTTTTTTTTCGGTGTTTGAGCCTGGACTTGCTCCGAAGAAGAGAACAGCGTATTCTGGTTTTGTGATACCCTTCTGCATTGGGTATTCTGCATGTGGTTTTACAGTTTGTTTGCGCGATTTCGCCGTCGTGAGACACATGCCTCGCGGTACCTGGCAAACCAGGTTGGATGCAACCCACTCATGCGGATAGACATCTATGGCATCCAAAGACAATAAAAAGAATAAGAATGCCCACCGTAGATAAACAAGCAAAAGAAAACATTAACAAAGAAGCATCAACTCACCCATCATCCTTGAAAAGGACTAATGTCTACCCCCGTATTAGTCAAACTTCTGGAGGGCTGCTTCGTGTCTTACCTAACCTCCTAAACTCCCCTGAAATGGAAAAAGAGGGAAGAAAATTGCATTAAAACTTTCAAAACATTCTAGTGTGTGCCTGAACCCCCCACACTTACAGTGACAGAAACATCAATGCACCCTCACATGAATTCCAATCACGACCTTAATAAGGAGATCCTTAATTTTCACAATCTAGAGGTAACTACATTTCCAGGATCAGGAATCCCATGCAAGATCACATCAATGTCCCTCTCACTGTACACATGACCAGAGCGCCTGCAGCCATTTTGCAACTTTCTTGACTTTTATAAGCATATTACCCCTGAGCTCTGAACCTTCCCTATGCAATTAACCCCTTCCATTCCCAAGATCCTCTGATCTGCAGACACCCTGGGGCATACGTTGTCCACCTTACTCGAACGTCCCATTCGTAGAGAACAGGCGCCCGATAGGGCTGTGCGAATCGGCATTCGAATCGAATCCCTCGAATCGAATCCATGTTGTTCGAATCTCGAATCGAATCCGAATCCATTGCCCAGTTTCGAATCGAATCATCCAAGATTCGAGATTTTCCAATCGAATGACGAGTCGCACAGTCCTATGACTACTGGCTTTCTTCGAAGTAATTGCAATTTCCAATTCTCGATCACAGAATGTATGTTGGTTGTTACCATTCGCATTTTGGTGCAGCAGGCATAAGTTTTACATTTTTTTGAATTCAACAAAATTCTCGAATCGAATACCACAAGTTCGAATCTCGAATCATCTTCGAATCTCATTTTTCCTTCGAATCGAAGCGAATCTTCGAATCGAATCGCGCAGTCCTAGTGCCCGATAGGAAGGTATGCCGGCCACCGAGCAGATGCATGATGAATCCATACTCCCCTTTCCACCCCTTCAGCCTTCTTCCATCTTGTCATTCCTCTCATCTTGAGCCTTGTTCTTATCTCTTCTCAGAAGCAATACAAAGCATCAACCCATCACACATCTGCCCCCTCATGCTAATGCTCCGCCAAGCCTCCTAAACGTCAACCACGCAAGAGAACAACTCCAACAGAGGCACGGGTATTCTGCATTTGGTTTTTTGGAGGACAATACCACTAAAGAGGAGCACCATTTGTGGAACCATTTCAAAATCGATTGTTCCAATACATGCAAAGCCACATGCAATTACTGCAAGCAGGATGTGTCCAGGGGAGGTGACAATTCTGCTAAATATTTTTGATTCCACCCAATGCAATTTCACTGTTTTGCGATTTGTGAATAAAAATAACAAAACTCTTTTTTCCTACCTTTTACACCACCCCTTTGTTTTTTTTTCACTCATAAAAAGCACTTTTTATGAAAAAAAGGAATCGTGAGAAGAAACTGACTGCAGGGCCGTCACTTCAGGTTTTCGCAGGGGGGGGGCATTACACGGATAGAATTTGGCAGCGAGTCAGAGGGGGGTCTGGGGGGCGGAGCCCCCCAGTATTTTCGGGGTCTGGGGCGGAGCCCCAGCGGGGTTCCAAGGGGCAGAGCCCCTGGCTGGGGGTCTGGGGGGCAGAGCCCCCAGAAGCTGGAGAAATTTTGAAATTTGGGGTTCATTTTGGGTGCAAAATTGGTGTTCTTGAGGGTATATTTTCAGCATTTGAGGCGGTTAGATCACATAATGCATGCAGGCAATAGTCAGCTAAGATGCAATTTCCTATCAGTACATTTGTCCCTTTGCAGCGACCGCATTCTTCGATTTCCGCTTTTGTTTCTAAACCAGCTGAACTTCAACAAAGTTTTGACTGAACTTCTGAAGATTCTGGGGGGCGAAGCCCCCCAGAAGCTTGAGAAATTTTGAAATTTGGAGTTCATTTTGGATGCAATATTCGTGAAATTGAGGCTAAATTACCCATAAGGGCGAGCAAAAGATATATGCCAGGGTGGGGCAAGCGATCCGCTGGGTAGGGCATTTCCAATCAGGGGGGGCCGTCACCCCCCCTGCCCCCCCTAAATGACGTCCCTGACTGACAGGAAAACATGTGCCACACTTGCCCATTTGGAATGTGGATACGGTAAGAAAATTAATAAAATCAAAAGGGTAAAAAACGGGCACAGTCCAATTTCAACCGGATCCGGACTGGTTGGGTTTATGCGGATCCCGATGCAAAATCAAACCGGTTTTGGATCCGGATCCAACTGGTTCAGGACCGGTTGCAGCCCTAAAATCCTTAAGTGTCTCATAAGTGATGAGAAAACTTCAATTTCTGTTCAACACGTTTCAATCTAAAACGCATAGTTGCACCCCATTGAATTCTTTTTGTCTGTTGACGAAAAAATTTGTTACCGTCTTCGCAGCAACTCATTTTCACGGACCACGGAATTCCGAAAGTGGACCTGGGAAAGAGTCACCGATAATATGATTTTCAGACCTCATGTTACTGTTCCCATGATTGGCTGTTTTGTCTGTGACATGGCTCAGGTAAGTTGGTGTTGATGACAGTCAGAGAGTTTTTTTTAACGACTGCTTATCGAACTGTGGTTCGTCACAGAAAAATGAGAAAAGAGAAGCAACAAGAGTGAGTGAGAGCTTGTGAATACGTACCTTCCGCATGCAACTTGACGAAGAAAACCGTCGTCCTACTGGATCCGGAAGAATCGTGATCACCACGATTCGATCATTCGCATCAAGCAAGAATAAATTTGGACAACACTGTTAACTTTTCGCTGCCATTTCTTCAGAAGCTTTAAAACATTATGACAAGCCTGCACCTAAGTTATTGGGTAATTATTTAGCTTCAAATCTTTCGCTGTTCCTATTGTTCACCTGTTTTTTAAGCAAAAGTAAAAAATAGGATTTATACAAAATGTTCACACAAACAAACTGACTATGGAACAATATCCGCTGGTAAAATATTCTGTTCATAATAATTCCAGGAAATTTATGAAGTCTCGAACCATGCGCCTCAAAATGCATGACATTGCCATTGTTATAACATAGAGACAAAACCAATTGTCATTGAGTCACCCAATCAATTGACGCTTTGGAATTTTTCAGATATACGAACACTCATACTGCACAATGGAAAAATTCGCAACAACTGACTTTTTCTGTCCCAAAGCATATTCCGTTTGATGGCACAAACTAGGAATTCGAATACAAAACATCAATTTCTGTGCTGATTTGGTGGATTTTCAGTTATATATCTCAAAGTGGAATGAACTGAAAGCACCTTGTTCCACGTGAGGATGAAACTGACAATAATGCTTCACACTCCTCCACTAGAATATGTCATGAAGCTGTAATTTCTATTTCAAAACAACAACCTTTGACTAAATTGGATTCATTGGTGTTGATAATCTGGATTCTCTATGAGCACACAAGAGAGAATCCTCTCTTATTATCTGAAGTGGAACAAGCTGCAGTTGTTGCACTGCACTGCTATCACCCCATGTTCCCCATTGCCAGTGACAATCATCCTGGACTCAACAGTAAATTCGGTAGATGGATGCATATTTCAAATGGATAGCACTCTGCATTGAAATGAAATTTTCTCGACACTTGTATCAACTAAATTGTCTATTGTGAGCTGAGTGCGGGTGACAATGGGGAATACGGCCACACATGACAGGCGCCAAACGTGTCCAAACTATGACGAAATAGCACTTATCCCGCTAACTGGCCGAAAAGCCTATTTTGATGACATGCAATGTGATGATGTTCCCGATGCGACCTTTTGTGTTTTTGGAAAGGACAGAGGGCAAAAGGGTGGACTGGTTACCTGCACTACATCTGTTGGGACATAATCTCAAGAAACAAGATTCTAGCTTCAAAACCATGAAACAGAGAATGAACGTCTTCAACATGTCATCTTGAGGCGGAAAGTGATCCGAAAAGTGGCACATTTCCCACTGAAACATGATCACTAAAAAAATTTTTTATCGGTGCCCCAAAAGCCACACCAAAATGGACAGATTTTGGATCAGACTTTTTGGATTGTCCGTCCAAAACAGATTCGTAGTAGCAAAAATTGGCAATGGTCAATGCTATAATGTTATTCTTTGCACATTGTTGTAAGTGACAAACTGTTTTTGACAGATGATCCAAAAAAAGTCTGATGCAAAAATCTGTTGATTCTGATGTGGCTATACGTGTGGTGTTATTTTCCGATGATGAGTTCAACAGAGGGCGATCATACTTGACTAGACCAAAGAGGCACTCCTAACGCTTCTCAGTCGACAATAAAAGGCATCAAGAGATACAACGGTCCAAATAAAGATTCAGGAAGGCAAAAGGTGACAAAAAAACAAAATGCCTAACAAATGCTAACTGACTAACAAATGATGGAAAGATAGACAAAAACAAGCTACAAAAAGATCTATTCATGAATACATTAAGGGGGGGGGGTACCTTTGACAAAGTTGTTTTTTTTTGCAAAAAAAGTTGATTTTGCTTTTTGTCCCTATCTTAAAGGCTGAAATCTCTTCTTTCAGAATTTTCAAACCATTTGACTCTATCTCAAGTAGTTTTTGAACAGCATCACATTTTCCGAGGTCACTTTTACAAGTCATATATACCTAGCGCTGAATGCATTTTTGCAATATTTTTACCATATTATATGCCAAACTAGGCAAAAAATGAATTTTCTGAGATTGCCAGCCGATTCTACACAATTTTTTACATAGGTATGCCAATTTTCAACTTTACCCTACTCGCCGCAATGAAGTAATGACCATCGAAAAACCATTACGAAATGCGAATCTAACTTTATTTTATGCAAAACTTCTATCGCGTTTTCTCGCTTTTGCATTTTCTTGCAATCGAAAAACTTTTTGAAGTGAGATCTCAGGAACTGTGCATGCTAGAAAGGTGAAAATTGGTGTACTTATGTATAAAAGTCTGAAAATCCGGCTGATGGAGCCGGAATTTTGATTTTCTTACTAGAAAAATTTTACTTAAATTGCAGATTATGACTAAACCAGGGCCTAAATTGAAATTCCGGCTTCATCAGCCGGATTTTGACACTTTTTTACATATGTACACCAATTTTCACCTTTCCAGCATTCACAGTTTCTGAGATCTCACTTCAAAAAGTTTTGCCTATTTCCGCTACTAATTTACCTGCTGCCAGAAAACTGCGAGAGATACAAGGCTGAAATT
>JASGXE010014510.1:0-14252 GCA_030068105.1 Sinentomon sp. SZTP_YWyxl | reverse complement strand
CTCATTTATGAGCATCCAGTCTTCCTTTTGATGCAGGTATTGATGATAATTTTCCCACATTCCAGGCACTTGGCACTGAACTTTCGTGTTGACTTTTGTTTCCCTTTTACAAATCTTGAACGTGTAACTTTTTGAAATCCTGACCATTCAATGTGTTCAGGTCGACCTCCTCGATTCATTTTGATCCCAAGTTGGCAAGTGTTGCATGCAAAATCCAAATGATATTCAAATCTCATACCAGATTAAAGATATCAACCTAGCAGATGCTATCTCCAATAGGTAACTGTGTTCTGCCTGCACAAAGCCTATGTTATTATTTTACCTGTTATCAATAGACTATGCTATGCAAATAGTTAAAAAAACAAATTGAGTAGTTTTGTACGCTACAAAGTGAGATAAAAGTCAAATAAGAAGAAGCCGAGCAGTTTTGTACGCGCGTACAAAACTCACGTACAAAACGGTTTTGTATGTTTACAAAAAAGTGACGTACAAAACTGGCTGTCGGCTAATTTTATTTGTGTGGATGTTATGTACTCACAATCAGACGTACACAACTGGTACAATCCCCTGGATGCAGACGTACAAAACTAACGTACTGTACGTGCACATCCCTGGTACAGAGGCATGAAAATCCAAAATCTTTAAAATGTTTTGCAAACTGTTAAATTTGAAGTTTTAAAAGAAAGCATGAGAACTATGTCCCCCCAAATGTTAAAATTCAAGGCAGCAGTCAATTGAATGGAGCAGCCATCATATCAGATACATAAAAATGGCCTTTTCAAACCAAAGCACACAGTTATGACTGGGTAACGACTAGTCATCTCGCAGCAAAGGATTTCTTCGGTTTCTTGTTTGGTAAGCACCCAGAAGGACTTTTTTGGTTGGAGCAAAACAAGAACACTCAGACTAGTTAAAACATGCAGATGTCCCAATGGACCACGAAGGCTGTTCAAGTTCCACTGAGTTTTAGTCTGTTGGACTTGCCAAGTCTTTTCTTCTCTTGCACCCTTTGACATCGGTCCTTCAGTGGGTTCCAGGCAAAATTGCAACACCATGATGTGCATAGTTTCTTTTCTGTTGTTGATTTTGAGTATCCGCCTCCGTTGCCTGACAGTCAGACTGAATTTGTGCCAGATGGAGCATCTCAGTCTGATATGATTTTTGACCCACGGGGGCCAATGAAATTAAAGAAAGCATGATGGCCACATTCCCAAAAGCTATCCGATCACATTCCATGTCGAATGCATGATCTAGAAGAGACCGGTATGCCTCAACACCCTTGGGCATGGGGCAGTTTTTTGGGTTCAAAGGGGACAATTCTGTGGGGTTGACAAAAACATGGAAAATCAGGAACGGCCAACATCATGATATGCTGGACATGAAAGTAAGATAGGAAATGAATTGCGAAAATTTAGGGAAGGCCCCGAAAGACACCCTTATCCTGGATGACAACACCCCTGCTTTGTTGGGGTTGAAGCATGTCTTGACCCAGAATCAAAATACAGTCCAATAATACTTTGCTGTACACTGGCACCAGCATGTTGATGTATTTTCCCAACCTTGGCTAAAGAAAACCATTGGTGGCTCTTCCAAAATGTCATGGAGCCGAAAGCGGTAGTGGATTAGTGGTTTTTGATGCCTCATGAAGGCGTTTTCAGAAAAGAGCTAGTGAACCGTTCCAGAGATGGCAGAAAGGTGCCAATTTGGCAGGGAGCTAAACAGAGAAGATCTAGATGGGTAGTCCACCAAATTTCAGCCCTGAAATCCATCGATTACTTGCCAAAACTCACTGGAACTTCTGGCTTGTAAAAGGAATGGGATATTGACAAGGAATAACTTTCCTCATTTACGAGCATTGCGATGACACAGCCAGAAGAATAGTTTCAGATGAAGTCACAGTCAGAATAATTGAAAATTGGGCAAGATTTTGCAAGTTTAGCCTGAATAATGGGAAAATTACATTATGAAAAGTATAAAAACAAACTGGCTGGCAACACATGTGATGTTAAACGAACAGACAAACAACATGTCTGCAAAGTGCGGGCTCTGAACAAAAACCAGGTGACCTGTAGGTAAACAAATGAATACCTATCCATCCAATCAATTAACTAACCACAGAGCCAGAAGGCCAAAAGAACGAGAAAGGCAGGATCATCTCTCGCAAATTGAGCTTTCATTTCTGAGAAAGGAAGATAAAAAGCAGAAAATTTAACGTGAACACCGTAGGTAATCACCGACCATTTTCACCAATCAGAAGACACATTTGCTGGCGACACTCTGTTGAGGCAGATTTTGCTGATTTTATCTGGTCGAAATGCAGCCAAAATAGAATTTTTTGCTCAGTTTGATGGATTTCGCGTTGGTTCCAGAGAGCATCGTCAATTAATTTGCTCCGATTGTGCTTCCTCACTGGTTTGCCCAACAGCCCTCAACTAACTTCAAGTGCATTTCTTTTATTTTCTCAATTGAAGGAATTTCAGGCAGAAAGGAAATATTGAGGCAGAACCACATCACATACAACGATAACATACTCCTTATTTCACCCTGCCAACATGGGTTTTGGAGAGGCCATTCATGTGAGACCCAGATAACTGGCCTCTTGCAAGAATTCGCTTTTCATTTGGAAAATAACAAACAAGTTGGCAGACCTGATCTTCCTTGACTTTGCCAAAGCATTTGACAGGGTACCTCATGCTCGTCTGCTCAATATTGACATATTTTAACTTTGACGAGCAGGTCCTAGCGTGGGTCCAAGATTTCCTCACCGATCGAAGACAAAAGGTCATTATGGCATCAATGGAGAAAATTCTTCCATGGCCCCTGTGAAATCTGAAGTGCCCCAAAGAAGAGCAATTGGATCTTTGTTATTTAGGCCCTATTCTGTTCATAGCCTAAATGACCCTCAACAAATTTGTTGTAATTCAGGATGTTTGCTGATGACTGCTTGCTTTATAATGTTGTAGGAAACCCAAACGATGCAAAATTAGAACTTGACAATGTGGCCGAATGGTGCACAAATGGTTGAGCTAAATACGACAAATGTGAATTTGTAGGAGGATTGCAGCCAAGAAAACTCCTTCAATTTGAAACTCTCATTGCTTGGAGTTCGCTAAAAATGTTTCCGAATGCTAGACGGTACCTCAGTGTCAATGAATACCAAATTAGGAACAGACTCTCAATCCAAAGGTGTCCCAGAATTTGCAAAGGTTGCACAAAGAATCACCAAGCACATTTCGTCCAAAAATCCATTGAATTTTTCGATGAACAAAAGATGCACCAACCTCTCGGTCAACTTTCTTACTTCTAAACATTTCACTTTATACCGAATGCAATGCCTTCCCCATCCCCAAGCAACAATTATTTTATGAAAAAACAGCTGCACTTTTATGAAAGAATTGATGAAAAATAGCCAAAACACACAAAGGGCATCAGAAGGCATAAAATAGAGCAAGCCCCGATTGATTTTTTGAATGAGTGAGCAGCAATGGTGAGCTGTGATATCAATCCTTGCTTATCGCACCTTCTTTGGCAATCAGTTGCTGCCTGTAGTAGCAATTGCTGCTGCAAGCAACGGTTGAGGGTATTCACTCCTTTTGAGAGCCCAACATCGTATTGGAATGCTGAATAGACCTACACTACATCAGTATTGTCCATGAAGGGTTTGAAACTCGCAGAAGTCATGTTTTTAGCTGATATTGGTTTCTGATGCTGGTCACTGCTTGTTTTACCATCGTGGCAGAAGTGACCAGCATCAGAAACTAATATCAGCTATCATATTGTCCATGTTCAAAACAGAAATTTTTGTCGAATAAGGTTAAAATTAATATCATACGTTTCCTGTACTGAAAGTTTCGGTAGACCTTTTGAGGTGAGATGAACAGGTATATCATTTGCCAACTTGCAAATTCGAAATCCATTTGACGGAATTTTAAAAGACGTCGGAAATACTTGTATCTCTTGGCAGCAGCACTCACGTAGTCATGCCTAAAGAAGATATGGAACAATATGAAACGGAAGAAAGACAGAGATGCAATAACAATGCGTCGAAATGTCAGCAATGTGTGAAGTAAGAATACTTGAGTACCAAGGAAGAAACCGGCATTTTGTTAACTGTGGTCAGTTCTGCCATGGCAGGAACAGCAAATTCATATATCCTTGAATCCACCATCGCATTCTGTTAAGTTGAACTGGTTTCTTTTGCATGATGTGGTAGATCGAGGCAGCAAAATAACTAGGCCTACTTCAAATTCACTAGAACTCTTGTATTTTTGGTGAAAAATCCTTTTCCTGAAAGAAAAAGCAGGAAATCAGAGGTATTGATCTGGCTTTACTCTGCAGTGGATGCCAATCTCCAGCCTTCAGACAAACGAAAAGTGCTAGGTCAAAATCTATGTGATGTAGGATGTGAGCATCTCCACGCAGGTTTTAATCACTTACCTCTGTGTCACTGGCGAGGGCAGAGGAGATGCTCCCCTGCTGTAATAAGAGTTGTTGTAAGGTGATTGGCTTCTTGTGGACATGTTTAGCTGAAATATTAAGCACTGTTAATCCTGCAAGTTTGAATAAAATTAGCTGCACAACAAAATGTTCAAGTTGTGACAGTGCATGTGATGACACAGCTCAGGATTAACTGACAATAATTCTTGCATGATGGGAGACCTGTGAAGCAAAACATTGGGCTTAATTTTAGCTACTATGCACGGTACACCAAGCCAGATACCTACCTAGCAACTACCAATACTCGGTAACAGTTTCAGAGACCTGTCTACCACCGCATCCACTGCATCATTCCACCACATCGTGGATTCGGCGCCACCGCTTCTCAAAAAATTCGGTAATGGTTTTTCATTTTTCTCATATTTTCGTAATTGGGACGTGGTGGAAACGTTTCGGCAGAGTTTGGTTTTTGGGAAGCTGGGTTTGGTCAGGTTTGGTTGGTTCGTTGACGGGTTAGGTTGAGGTTAGGAAAAATATTTTGTTTTTTTTTTCTGTGTACCCTATCCTAACCCAACCTATTCCTACTGTGCAAACCAACCTCAACCGAACCTAACCTCTTATGTCAACCAACCAACCAAAATTGGTCGAATCCAGCTAACCTATGCAGCAAAACCTTTCACACCACATACCACATCCCAAAATTGTGAAAATATGAGAAAAATGAAAAACCTTTAATTTTGAGGCCGAATCCGAGATGGGGTTGATGCGGTAGTAGACAGGTCTTTGGAACTGTTTACCTACCCAACATTCAAGGCGACTGGTGGGGGCAGGTAAAATTCTGGGAGACACACTGCCCAAGCTTTGAAATTTTCAAACGCTCCCTTAAAAAGGTCACGTTGGGCCATCAGTTGTTTTATGACCACCAGCCTTGTTAGGTAAATGATATTCTTATATGTTACCCCTGATCGAATTATAGTTTATTACCTTCCTATTTGTTACCTATTATTTGTTACCTATTACCTATTTGTCACCTGCTCTGCTCTTTCATTATTTTTATTTTTCTTCTGCTACCTTCTAGGCAGTTTTGATGTTAAACTTCTTGTGTTTCTTAGTTGTTGATTTGCATTTGCTAAATTATTAGGTCATTTGGGTGAAATGAACAATGATATGGTCCAAGCAAAGATATTCATTGTTGTTCATTAATTTGTTAGGTAGTCAGTTATGTTTTGCTCTCCTGAACCTGTACCAACTCGGTCTAGTATTCCCACTCACCATTCCGAAGTTTAGGAAAGCCATTTGGCTTTTAAACCTCCCATTACCTGTATGGGTATGACAATAATTAGGTGCCCATGTGTACCAGCTGGCTGTTAATGTTACTGTCACTGCGTTTGATTTGCCAGGTTTTGTCGATTCGAGTGTCTCGATTGTTATTCAAGCTGTGGCTGTTAGTGAAATTTTGCCTGTCATCAACACTAGGTATTTGAAAACAGGAAGACAAAAAACAATAAACAATAAGGTTCCTTCTCTGTAGGAAGGGAACTTAAAATTGATAAAACGAAGGAAGGGAATGAAGGGATTAGGATGGGGAACAGAGGTTGCATCAGTAGGTAGCAACTAACATCTGATTGCTTATACCATAATCGTAAACGAGTGCTTGCATGTGACACCTCTTGCTTTCCCCTTCCTGTTCCTTTTATTTTTTTCTCTGCTTTTAAACCTGCTACACTGTAAATTTAAAGCCCTACTTTGGGCTTCCAATTACTGTGTTTTCCAATTACAATGCATTTGATAAGTCTGGTTTTAGGTTGTCTGACCAACCAGTTAAGAAAGTTGCTGGCAGTCCTTCCAGGTGGGTACCTGGGTAGGTGCCTACTTAGGTGGGTAAATTCAAATAGATAGGAAGGTGCCTACCTGGGTAGTTGCCTACCTACCTGCCTTGTACTGAAAATCTCTCTGAATAGGTACTTCTCGTTCCACTTGGGGATGTGAGCCGAGAGTACTCCCAAGCTCACGAGGGAATTCAGAATTCTTTTTTAACAATGAAAACTCAGTCGAGAACTTCATTCTCAGCATGGAAATTAAAGTTTTTCTGTTCATTTAAATGGAAGAGTGTTAAGCGTTCTCGGTTTATATCTTCGGGTGGAGTGGAGTGTAGGTAGAGTTCCTCCCGCTTTCCAGTTTGTTCTTTTCCAGATTGATCCTGTATGTAGGTAGGTAGGTGGTTTCATTGTCATGTTCTTTACTGATATTTTTCTTCTTATTTCTTCTTCCAAACTTGCGTTGTGCTGCTCCTTGCAATGCAACACCCTCAAATTTTAATCTAGGGTAAACTATTTGTGATTTCTGACTTTGTTTCAAGTTTGGTGAACTGCTTCATACACAACATCATGCTGTCCATTTTTAAATCAACTGGATTCTGCAAAATTTCGGCACCTTGACATGATCATTGATTCCTGATGGATGAATGCTGCATGCATCGATCACCAGAAACATAAGTTTGGTTTGATTGTCCATATTGTTTACAATACTTGCAACTTTCACCAATAATCTTTTTCTTCCTGGCATTTCATGGTGATGCTCGAGTTGAAACTGATAAATTATTGTGTGTACTGGGCAACTTTCAAATTTTCTCATTAAAATTAAAACAGAAAAAAAAGGCATTGGACTGCGAATCCGACGCATGGGGATCGATTCCAATTGGCGTCAGAATTTTTTCAGATGTTTGCTGCTGTGGGACTTTTTGCATTTTTGTTGCTGGGGTCAGGGCTGCAAAAGTCGGGAGCACGGGAGCATTGCTCCCGGGACCGTTGTGGGCTGACCGGGATCGAGATTGGGCCGGAGAGCAAAAAAAAAGCTCTCCAACTTTCGTCCCGTCCAGGTTGTGAAAAACATGCAGATCGTCGAGCGAAGTAAACTTTTTGGATTTTTCGACAGGGACCGAGACGGGCTCGCCAGAAAAAGAAAGCTGACGAGCAAAGAAAGAAAAAGCTCATCGACCAAAATTTGACCAGGCTCCAAAAGCCGTGCTCCAGGGCTCCAAACGACTTTTTGCAGCCCTGGCTGGGGGGACACCACAGGCGATGAGCGGAAACCCAGTGGGTCAAGGTGGGTTAGGAAAGGTTAGGTCAGGTTGAAATAGCTTTAAAATTTTTCGTTAGTGGTGCCTAAATGAGGTTTTTGCTGCAATGGCGTCAGTGCAACCTGCGATTTCGGTCGGTTTCGAAACGCGTCCGGGTCGCTTATTTCTAAATTCCAAACAAATCGCCAGAATTTCGACCAATCACATTTGACTGCAGTTTAAATGACGCAATTAAAAAATCAGTTTCATGAATACGGACTCCTGAAGCATTTTCTGGCAGCGGCCAGTGCGGCAGAGTGGACAAGGCGTCCGGCGATGAATGCGGAGGTCACGGGCGTGTTTGGTTCGAATCCTGTGAAAGTCATTTTTGGAAAAAATCTTCTGAAAAATACTGAAGACTTTTTTGACACCAGTGTGATGATGGTGTGATGAGAATCAAATGAGTACAAATGTCGCAAAGACATTTTGTTATGTCATTTGCTTCATCTACACATCCCTCCATCTCAGATTATTTCATTGGTCCCTCTGTGTTGTTTCGCCCAGACAATATCAAATACCTTGGCATTCATTTCAAACCTGCCCTGAACTGGGGACCTCATATTAGTCAGATGATAAAACGGGCATCAAATCAACTAAAATTTCTTATCGGACACTATTCCCACGCCTCCAGAAAGGTAAAGGAAATACTCTACTTATAATTGGTTCGCTCCATCTTAGAATATTCAACAACGACCTGGGATCTCATCTTCAGTGCCACATTGATGCTCTTGACGCTGTCCAGCGCAGGGCAGTGAGGTTTGTTTCTGGGGACGTCTCCTTTCACTCCAGTGTGACATTGCTCAGGGAAGAGCTGGGCTGGGAATCCCTTGCTAAGAGGAGAAAGCTCAGGGGTGTTATAATTTTTCGAAAATGTGTCCGTGGTGAGGGAGGATGGGCAGGATGCTGTTGAACCCTGGTCAAAAACACAGGGTCGACGAGGGCCAGTGACCTCGTTTCATTTATCCCATCTTCCCTTTCCAAAAATGTCTCTGGGTTCTCTTTCCTAAACAACTACCTACGTGTTTCTCTGGAACAAACTTGGCATTTCTCATGACATGCTAAACCTATCAGAGGCCAGTTTTTTATCTGTCACAAAGCCAAAACTCAGTTTATCGCCCTAGTAGGTAGGTAGCAGGTAGGCCTAGGTAGGTTTTTTGGTGACTTGGATCATGCCCCCATTTCGTTTCCTTGGAGATATTATGCTAATTGTGCCTTTTCCTTTTTTTCCACATTTTCATGCACTAAAGATTGAGGCAGGCCCTACCTACCGAACTTGATATGTTTGTGACCAAATTGATTTCTTGTTGTGTTATCTATTCATCCGAGCCTGCTGTCAAACTGTCACCATCTGGACAATGCCATGCTGGAATCTTCACGTCACCTGACCTGGTTCCAGGGTTGGAAAAAAACGTGTTTTTAAAAAAAGAAACATAAAAAACTTTTAAATGTTTAAAAGATGTTTTTTTTTTGTTTTAAACGTTCCCCCCTCTGTTTTTTCCATTGTTTAAAACGTGTTTTAAACGTGTTGCAAAAGCTGCCAAGGCCAATTTTGCCTGACAATGGTACTTGAAAAAGGCGACAATCATGGTTTTATTGATAACAATAGGTAACAGAAAAACGTTGAAAATTGATTAAATGAGTAAAAAGCGTTTTTTTTGTTTTTGCAGATTGTTTTACACAAACCATTTCAAACAAGTTGCGGTTGTTTTAAACATGTTTAAAACACATTTAAATCACAAGTTTGTTTTAAACAAACTGTTTTGAACAAGTTTTTTTTTTTTTTTTTAATTAGAAAATAAAGCAAAATCCCAGTTTAACAATTATTGCTCAATTTGAATGCAAACAATTGATACAACAATTTTATGGCAAGTGATTGACCAAAATAATTAAACCAGTTCCAAAACTCACGATTGTGTTGCCCGGCGCATAATCCACTTGTCCAAGGATCATCAACATTAACACCGTCGCATTTGAAAGTTCATTGGTGACCAGCAGGTTGAATTCAATAGCGGAACCATAAAATTGGCCCATTAAAACACACCAATTATAGAAAAACATCAGAATTATGTTTCATAATCCCTAGATAAATTTGTGGTGTTGCGCCTCACAACACAACAGCAAGTTTGGAATAGAAAAAAGGAAAGCAAAATATCAGTTAGCTGGCAAGTTGTTGTTTGTTTAAAACAGATTGTTTAAAACAGAATGTTTTAAACGAACAACCCTGCCTGGTTCGTTCGTGTTGTTCTTTTATTTTTATTTTTCTGGCCACATTTCTTGACATTACCCACCATGGGTTTCAAAAACAGCGCCGCAATCTCTCTGCACCGATGGTTTGCACTTGAAACCATGTTTTCTTTTTAATTGCCGATCGCGACGGCGTCTAATCGAAACACAAAAAGATACATGCAGCCTCGGTGAAACAACATGACAACTTGATTGTTGTCCTGGTAATTGCCGAGGCAAAAAAATGATGCATGTCTGACCGGGGTTTACCACGTCCAATGGCTTTTACTGCCTGTGGCTCCCAACATAGTTAAACAGTTAGGCCTACCAGGGGCAGTTATTTGACACCACACACACAAGTTGACAACATAGGCAGAGGGAAGGTTAGGTTAAGGTCAGGTTAGCTTAGCTTCAGATGTCTTAAATCATGGTTTTTATTTGCGACGCACCTGATTGGTCGAAATTCTGGCAATTTGTTTGGAATTCAGAAATTCGTGTCCGGGTCAGTGTTGCCAGAAGGGTCCTTCCAAAACGTGGAAATTGCGGAATCTGCGAACTGAGGCTGCAGTGTGAATCTAAACCCCCAAACTCCCAAACCAAACTGCCCTAATCTCATCTGACCCAACCTAACCTGGCCCCGCAGTAAAAAAAAAAAACCTATGGCTGCTGACCCTGCAGTAAAAAAAAAAACCTAACCCTGTCAAACCTAACTCAACCCAACCTAACCTAACCTGCGATTCCACGTAATTCGCTTGTTTTGCGAACCGCCATATCTCCCATTGGTCCGCGTCCGCATTTCAATTTGTCCCTTGCCAGATCATTTTTTCAAAACCCACGCGATTTTCTTCTGAAAACTAGCGGAAAAACCGCACGCGATTTTCATCTGAAAACCAGCGGAAAACCTGCGGAAAATTTCCAAAAACCGCCAGAAAACCTGCAGTTCATTCTCGGGACAGAAATCAGGACAAATTGGAACACCGAAAAAGCTGAAATTCGCCCAATCCACTGTTCAAGGGATGAAAAATATGATCAAAAAATTTCTGCCACAAAACCAGCAGAAAAACCACGTAAATGACGGCGAACCAGCGAAAATCCCGCAACCCAGCGGAAGTCAAAATTATCCCGCGAGGAACCTAAAAAACTAGCGGAATCCTGCGGGAAAACCCGCGATCTGGCAACACTGGTCCGGGTCAAAATCAAAAAACCGTAAAAACTGAAACTGGTGTAAGGTTTTCAGGGTGTTCCCCCAGGGCTCCTTTTCACCCACATCAACCCATTCCTACTTTGCGCCTTTTGCTCACAAACTCATCAAACACTGGCGCCATTCATTCCAATCATTCACCATCCCTGCACTGGTGTTCGGTACCCCTGTATGTGTCTGTGGCTTATTGTGTTTCTGTAACTTGCCGCCACTCTTGGACGGGCTAAGTGTTCTTTAACGTGCACATGGTGAATCTTTTTGCACACGGGACCACCTTCTTAAAGTCCCTTCCAAAGGACTAGAAGACTCGCCAGTCGCCACTGAGTCTCCCTTTCTGTCACTGCAGCCAGAATGGAGCACGACCCAACCCGCAAATTCCGACTGTTGCGGGAATCGAACCCACGACCTTCGGATGGGTGTGACTAAAACGCTGAACCTGCTTGTCCTGCTGGAAACCTGCTTGTCCTGCTGGTAATGGTTAAATAGGTTAGGTTATTGTTAGATTAGGTTATCCTACCCAAACTAACCTCACCTAACCCCAACCTGGCCATTACCAGCAGGACAAGCAAGACAAGCAGGACCAGCAGGTTCAGCATTTTAGTCACTTCCCTTCGGATTGGGAGTTAGACTCAAGACTCAAGTAAGGTTTACGGCTTCTTTTCGCCAGACCTTAAAAAGAAAAACAAACGACAGAAATGATAAAAAAAAAAGACCAACTTCCCTTCTTTCTACACAATCAGTCTATTCCAAAGGAACGATTCCACCTCTTCCATTCCACCTGATCAGTCCACACGCTGCAGTAGTGATGCCACAAATTCTTCATGATTTGCTCACTGTCAGATCATTCATCTAGGTTGTTCAAGTTCCGCCTGGCTTTGGCAAGTAATCAATGGATTTCTGGGCTGAAATTTGGTGGACCGTCTAGACCTTCTCGAAAAAACTCCCTGCCAAATTGGCACCTTTCTGCCATCTCTGGATCAGTTTCACCAGCTCTTTTCAGAAGAAGCCCTTCCGAGGCATCGAAAAACAACTCATCCGCTGCCGCTTTCAGCTCCATGGCATTTTGAAGGTGCACCCAATGGTTTTCTTTAGCCAAGGTTGTAGAGCTGTGCGATTCGATTCGAAGATTCGAGATTCGCTTCGATTCGAAGGAAAAACTGGATTCGAAGATGATTCGAGAATTTTGTTGGATTCGAAAAAAAATTAAAATTTCTGCCTGCGGCGCCAAAATGCGAATGGTGACAGCCAACACACATTCTGTGAGCGAGCATTTGGAATGGCAATTAAATCAAAGAAATCCAGTAGTCACAGGACTGTGTGACTCTTGATTCGATTCGAAGGTTCGATTCGAAAATCTCGAATCTTGGACGATTCGAAATGATTCGATTCGAAACTGGGAAATGGATTCGGATTCGATTCGAGATTCGAACAACATGGATTCGATTCGAATGCCGATTCGCACAGCCCTAATGGATTCGGATTCGATTCGAGATTCGAACAACATGGATTCGATTCGAATGCCGATTCGCACAGCCCTACAAGTTTGGGAAAGGAATGTAATATGCTGGTGCCAGTGTGCGAAAAAGGTATGAGTGGGCAGTATTTTGATGCTGAGGTCAAGAAATGCTTCAACTCCAACCTTGTTTTTCAAATCAAGGGTGCAGACTTTTGGCACAAGGGTGTTTTATGGGGCCTTCCTTTGACTTCTGCAATTTATTTCCTGTCTCACTTTCTGCACCAGAAATTCATGATGTTGATCGATGCTGATTTTTCCATATTTTGGGCAATCCTCCAAAACTATCCCCTCAAAACCCCAAAAACCTACCCCCACCCCCTCCCAAGGACGTTTGGGGATACCCGTACTTTACAGCTCATGCACTTTGCATGGAATGTGATCATGCAGTCTCTGGGCTTATGGTAATCATGACTTCTTTCATTTCATTGGCCTCTGTAGATCAAAAATCACATCAGACTGTGACGCGCATTCTGGCACAAATTCGGTCGGACTGTCAGATAACGGAGAAGGCATACCAAATCAACAATAAATGAACTGTGCACACCACGGAACTGAAATTTTGCCTGGAACCCACTGAAGGACCAATGTCAAAGTGTTCAAGAAAGGAAAAGTCTCGGACCAGTGCAACAGGCAAAAGCCAGTTGGAACTTGAACATTCTGGCTCCGGAATGAGTAGCCAGAATGTTACCTAATGGACATCATGCCCCACACCAGTCCCAATTTTCATTCCATAAGATGAAAGACCTAACTGAGATGGAGTGGATAGTTGTGAACCCCAGATTGTTTGGAGCTTTTCACCTGGGATATGACCTCAAGATCCAAGGATATGATGTTAAAATATTGGTTCCAAAAATGGGGCCCATAAGTTACCTCGGCAACCCAGACTGTGGGTCTGAATTCTGTCGCTAGTGGCTTGGTGTACCGGGTGAACAAGAAAAATTTTTTATAAAAAAAAAACCTCCGTTCCGTCACTTGCACGGTGCACCTCCTTCGTCATCCATTCACACACGCTCGCTCACCGTCAAGACAAACAAGACAAGACAAGACAAGACGGAAGGTGTGATGCCTTCTTTTCGGCAACCGTTTGGATGCTGTTCTGTCGTCTGCAGAACGTTTTTTTTTGCGGATTCACCGACACCGATTCGCGAAGTTTCGTGAATTTTGTCATTTTTGCAGTGTTGGGTGTCCGGTTTCACAAGGAGGAAAAGGAAAAGGAAGGAGGGGCGCAAATTTCTAAATTCCCCAGCAAGCATTTGGTGCGCCAAGCTCAAAGACCAAGCACACGAAACACCCAAGAGCCTGATGGCACCGGTGGTTCTTGCGCCTGACTCAAAATTTTACTCTTAGTTGACTCACGACGACAAATCTTGTACCAAAACCATGAGCCAGGCACCAAAGCGATTCATGCGCCAAATGGCGCGGGTAAATCGCGCTTTTGACTCATGCATTTTACTCAGGGTTGACTCTGCACAGCAAATCTTGTGCCAAATCCAAAGGCCTGGCTCCAGAATTACTCATGCGCCAAATGGCGCCGGTAAATCATGCGCCTGTGATCCAAGAATTACTCCAGTTGGCACCATGCACTTTCAGGGCATCGAATGTTCAACATTCCTCCTCTCCTGCCTGATCAGTCGGGCTCTGATCCCAAGTGGATGGCCGCGTTTGTTTTCATTCATCGACAATGCAAAAACTCAAAACCAAAACACAAACACAACAAACAAACAGTTCAGTTGAGATCTTTGCGGCTTGGTGGTGGC
>JASGXE010014509.1:0-11617 GCA_030068105.1 Sinentomon sp. SZTP_YWyxl | reverse complement strand
GTGGAAAATAATGTGTTTCTCTGGATTTTTCCATTTTCGGAAATTCTGTGTATTTTTTTTATTCCGGCAGGAGCGAATGTTGCGCTTCCCGAAAATGACGCATTTCACGCATTTCTGTTGCTTCTTCCCTTGTTCGAAAATGTCGCCGCAGGGCGCCCAACCGGGTGTGCACGAATAACGTGCAATTTGGTCGAGTTCAGTTTGCCAAAATTTTGATTTGGCCTAAATCACACCGTTTGGACTTCACGAAAATCAGACCATGTTCCTGCAACCCCGCCAACCCGTCTGGTTCCGAATCCGAATAAAGCGTTTTTAAAACGCAAAGCGGTTGAAGTCAGTTCAGTCGCTGCAAATTGGCGCAAATATTCGCAAAACGCTGTTGATTTCGAGCTGCGACTGTTGGGGCCATCGCAGACGATTTTTTCAATGTCGGAATTCTGTGAAAACGAACAAAATTCAATGCGAACAATGACGGAACTCCGTGAATAATTAGATATTACGTGAACATTGACGGGATTCCATGAAATTAAATTAACGGAATTCCGTGAAAATTGGCATATTCTGTGAAAATTGACCGAATTCCGTGAAAATCAGGTTGGGTTGGGCATGACACACAGTCAGTTTCCATTTGTTACTTCTTAATTGGCCACCCTGGGAAAGGATCATTAAATTTCATCGAAGAGGGCATTCGCTACAGGGCTTAAAGTGTGCCGGAGCTCACCGGAGCTGAGCTCCGGCCGTCCCTGCAGCTGCAGGAGCTGAGCTCCGGCAGTCCTTTTCATCCGACATCACTGAAATGCCGGCGCTGAGCTCCGTCCCTTTTTATACACATTTAACACACAGTCCTTTCGAAGTTTCAAACCCATTTTTTAAGATGACTTGTCGATTCAATGCTTGCTCTTTGGCAATGTCACAACCACCCACCAGGACCGTTGCCCCTTGGAAGCCCACCGGGGCTCAAACCCGGACCCCCAACTGGGTCCGAGCCCAGGTGCTTCCATTAAAAATGCCCCTTGCGAAATTCTGGAATGGTAGATACCCCTGGTTGTTGGTCCCTTTTTTCGAATCCTTGGTCCCTTTTCCGAAAGGGAGCTCCGGCCCCTTTTCTTTTCCACTTTAAGCCCTGATTCGCTATATTAACAAGCATAAGCAGTGAGGCAGGTAGAGGTAAAGATATCAGACTCTCTCCTCTGTACTCAGAGATTTTCGTGCCACAAGGCACGAAGTCCCATGGTTTGTGGCTTGTGATGGTTTTTTCGACCGATCTTGTGGCGGTTCGCCTTCCGATGTTCTTCAGGGTGCGTTATTCGCCCCCAAGTTTTTGTTGTTGTTTCCTTGCGAAACAGTTTTTAATTAATCCTGTTATACTCAAGATTATTTGCCGACACTTCGCTTCAAATACCTCACGTCAATTACCCTAACATTCTGAAATCCAATGTGCGTGGCTCCTTGAAAATTTTTAGATTCGGCCAATTTATTTAGGAGAAAACGATGAAAATTTTTTTTTGGAATTTCAGTCAATTACACTTCAACTTCCTTCCGCAGTGTGTGCATACCGTATGTGTGTGTTTTGCGGACATGAAAATCAGAAAATTGCAGAATTGTTCGCTGTTTGTTCCAACGGAAAAACAAGGAGAGCGACGAAGCGTTGAAGTTTGTACTGGTTCCGGTGCTGCTCAATCAAAGGTGTTTACTAAAACAGGGAATGACCCTCAATTTCTATATTTTTCAGAAATCTGCCGGGAACGACCCTGAATTCGATCGGGCACACCCGAAAACCCCCCGGGAACAACCCTGAACGGTCACCCAGAGCCGTCCGTTTCAGATTTATGGGCCCCTGAAAGTGGGGTACCCCCTGAAAAACAGGGAACGACCCTGAAAGTCAGTCAAGGACTTGTAAATCTGCCGGGAACGACCCTGAATTGGATCGGGCAGACACGAAAACCCCCAGGGAACAACCCTGAACGGTCACCCAGCGTCGTCCGTTTTGGAGATACGGGCCCCTGAATGTGGGGGACCCCCTGAAAAACAGGGAACGACCCTGAAAGTCAGTGAAAGACTTGGAAATCTGCCAGGAACGACCCTGAGTTTGATCGGGCACACCCGAAAACCCCCCGGGAACAACCCTGGACGGCCACCCAGGGCCGTCCGTTTCGGAGATACGGGCCCCTGAAAGTGGGGCACCCCCTGAAAAGCAGGGAACGACCCTGAAAGTCTGTTTGGAAATCTGCCGGGAACAACCCTGAATTAGATCGCGCATACACGAAAACCCCCCGGGAACAACCCTGAACGGTCACACAGGGCCGTCCGTTTCGGAGATACGGGCCCCTGAAAGTGGGGTACCTCCTGAAAAACAGGGAACGACCCTGAAAGTCAGTCAAGGACTTGTAAATCTGCCGGGAACAACCCTGAATTAGATCGCGCATACACGAAAACCCCCCGGGAACAACCCTGAACGGTCACACAGGGCCGTCCGTTTCGGAGATACGGGCCCCTGAAAGTGGGGTACCTCCTGAAAAACAAGGAACGACCCTGAAAGTCAGTCAAGGACTTGTAAATCTGCCGGGAACGATCCTGATTTTGATCGGCCCTGGGTGACCGTTCAGGGTTGTTCCCGGGGGGTTTTCGGGTATGCCCAATCCAATTCAGGGTCGTTCCCGGCAGATTTCCAAACTGACTTTCAGGGTCGTTCCCTGTTTTTCAGGGGGTGCCCCACTTTCAGGGGCCCGTATCTCCGAAACGGACGGCCCTGGGTGACCGTTCAGGGTTATTCCCGGGGGGTTTTCTGGTCTGCCCGATCCAATTCTGGGTCGTTCCCGGCAGATTTCCAAATCCTTCACTGACTTTCAGGGTCGTTCCCTGTTTTTCAGGGGGTCCCCCACATTCAGGGGCCCGTATCTCCGAAACGGACGGCGCTGGGTGACCGTTCAGGGTTGTTCCCGGGGGGGTTTTCGTGTGTGCCCGATCGAATTCAGGGTCGATCCCGGCAGATTTCCAAGTCCTTGACTGACTTTCAGGGTCGTTCCCTTTTTTTTCAGGGGGTACCCCACTTTCAGGGGCCCATAACTCCGAAACAGACGGCCCTGGGTGGCCGTTCAGGGTTGTTCCCGGGGGGTTTTCGGGTATGCCCGATCTAATTCAGGGTCGTTCCCGGGAGATTTCTGAAAAATATAGAAATTGAGGGTCATTCCCTGTTTTAGTAAACACCTCAAACAAATGCTTTATTGACGCCACCGAAAGACGTGTCTTGTCACTGTCGAAACCAAAAGAAACCAAAAATGCCATTGAAAATTGACATGATAATAAACGCAGCCAAAGGCGAGCAAAGCCTCACTGGGATACACTGACGGGACACCCGCAGCCTGAACAAATTCCAAGTCTGGCAAGTGTTTCCAAAGGCCATGAACCCGACGGTTTTTCATGGGTTACTAAAAACACTTTTTACACTTGCCTTGCTATTCGTATTGGTTTGTTTATTAACGATTTCAGCTATTGCTTCATCATTGCAAAAGCAGAATTTTAGTCAATTTTAACTTTGCTGCTGTCGATCGCCATGTACGCCTAACCAACCTATGAAATAACGTACCTACGAGCAGGTACATTCCAAACAAGCAACAGGTACCTATGTGCACAGCACCAGCAAATAAATATAGTTGGCTAATCTTCATGGCAAAAATAGTGGTCCAATTTAATTTGGGGAAGAAAGATTGTTTAGGTACTGAAGTCTTGGAAGTGTTGAAAGAACTGCTGCAGCGGGCAGTCGGTAAGAGAGTCACGCGCAACAAATAAAGTCGTGGCATATTATGGAGTCAGGAGTCTAGTTGTTGGTAATAATTTTTGGAATGTTAACATTTTGCAACCAGCAGTTTACGAGCGCGCGCGGTGCAGGTACGCAATCGGGTAATGTGCAAATGGCGTTATTGTTCGCAGACAGAAACCGCAAACAAGACTACAAAATGAATGAATACGATTATTATGAAATAAAGATGGAGAAACTGTTGGAAAACTGAGATCACAAAAGCCATTTCTGCACGTACAATAAGCAGTAAACACGAGAAGTCAAGTCATTAATGCGTTCATGGGGTTTTCCTTTATTAGGTATTTTAAGCCCGCGCAAGAGCAGTTGTAAAAGTCAGTTAGTGCCTTATAAACGGATATTGTAATAGTTGTTGGCATACGATAGCTTGAGCTTCTGGTTAAAAATGAGCTTTGTATAATGTATGTGGAGATATGGTGTTTGTAGGCGGTCAGGTGTTTGTTGCATCACCTGCGATAAGAATGCTGAATGCCTTTTTGAGGTTTCGCAGATTCAATTTTTGACAATCGTCCACAAATAAAAAACTGGATTGAAGTTGTTTCGAACCAAAAATAAGCAAACGCAAAAACAGGTATCAGTAGCAAGGTTGTTTCGAAAACAGGAAATCATCGGATGCTGCGTTTTTCAAACGAAAAAAGAAAAGGTTTTCGCCCCCCAAACGTCCGTCTGCCCACTGCCGCTATAAGTTCCATTTCGAATTGCACAACTTATGTCTCATCTTTTTCTCGCAGTTCTCGCCAGGAGTATTCTCGCCAGTAGTATTCTCACCCGTAGTGTTCTCGCCAGTAGTATTCTCACGCGTAGTGTTCTCGCCAGTAGTATTCTCGCCCGTTCTCGCAAGTCGTATTCTCGCCCGTATTATTCTCGCCGGTAGTATTCTCGCCCGTAGTATTCTCGCCCGTAGTATTCTCGCCCGTAGTATTCTCGCCCGTAGTATTCTCGCCCGTAGTATTCTCGCCAGTAGTATTCTCGCCCGTAGTATTCTCGCCAGTAGTATTCTCGCCCGTAGTATTCTCGCCCGTAGTATTCTCGCCCGTAGTATTCTCGCCAGTAGTATTCTCGCCCGTAGTATTCTCCCAGTGGTATTCTCGCCCGTATTATTCTCGCCGGTAGTATTCTCGCCAGTAGTATTCGCCCGTAGTATTCTCGCCAGCAGTATTCTCGCCCGTAGTATTCTCCCAGTAGTATTCTCGCCCGTAGTATTCTCGCCAGTAGTATTCTCGCCCGTAGTATTTTCGCCCGTAGTATTCTCGCCAGTAGTATTCTCGCCCGTAGTATTCTCGCCCGTAGTATTCTCGCCAGTAGTATTCTCGCCCGTAGTATTCTCGCCAGTAGTATTCTCGCCACAATAAATGCAACTTGAAAAAATATCTGCCTTCTGACCAAAGTGTGTTAGAAACAGATGTCTTCGAGAGGACTTCCCTGCAGCGATCAAACGAACTCGCGAATCTCGCACTCTTTCGCCGCTTTCAATGAAAGAAAAATGCAATCGAGTTGTTATTTGCATGGATGACTTCATTGCTGTTCGTGAAAATTATCGATTTCGAATTCGATTGCAGAGAGGTACGAAGACGGTTCAAAAAGTTCTTAGCTTTTTTTTAATTTTCGGAAGCGATGAATCAAATGGTTTATATTTGCCTGCCGCGGTAGGAACTGTGATGATAGCTGTTCCAAAACATTTTTTGCCGCACACTTCTGTCTGCGAAGGTACAGGGAGGTACAATTAGGCACCTACTCCATATTTCTCACTATGCTCCTCAAAATGGAACCGTTTGCCACGAATGTGCGCCGTTGCGCTCCCTATGTTCTTTTTTACAATTTACGAGGGCCATCCCAAAAGTCTTAAGTATTCCTCCTCATTTTCAAGAAATGCAAATAAAATGAAATTAACTCGCTTGGTCATGAAAGGCCCACCCATTCACTTCTCAAAGTAGTTGATTCTGTGGTCGAGACATGCCTGCCAGCGGTGGGGCAGCGGCATGACAACATCACTGTCACCAGCCTTGGCCAGGGCCTTTTGGGATGCTGTCACAGCATCATTGATTCTATATTCGGACTTGAATCGGCATCCCCTCATAGGCTCTTTCATCTTGGCGAACAGGAAGAAGTCCAGCGATGACAAATTATGAGAAATGAAATAATTCAACAAGGTGTCCCACTCCCACAGGTCAAGAAGCTGAACGATCGCTTTCGCCTTGCGAACCGGTGCATTCTCGTGCAGACGGATGATTCCATCTTCGAGGAGCACTGGTCTCTTCTTCCTGAAAGCAGGTCGGTGTTTCTCCTGCAGGACCATCTTGCAGGATTCGCCATTCAAAGTGGTGCCCAATGGAACAGGGTGATCCACCAAAATTCACTGCATGTCGAAGAAAGTGATGTGCATGACCTTCTACTTTCTGACTGCTTTGCATGGTTTCAAGTCCCTAATTTTTCAAGCCCCTCTCTACCACCCTCAAATTCTCCTTTCCACCTTCCAACTGTGCCATATAATGGTGAACATTGGCCTAAAGTCTCCTGCAAAGTTCGGTGAATTTCGGCCAGAGAATGGTTCGGCAGTGTTAAAAATTTGATCACTGCCCAAATCACTTTTTGACGAAATTTCAACAACTTCTGGCCACGGATGTTGACATAACTGCACTAAATAGAGCACGCTGTCTACAAAAGTAGTCCAAACTTCATATAAATTGGCAATATGTATCCCAAGGGATAGTACTATATAGCATCCAAAAATCATGCACATTGGTTAACGCGTTCTCATGGTATGCTGTAATACTTAAAACTTTTGGGATGGCCTACGTAACTGCTGACCTCGGGAATTCGCTTACCAGTTGCATTGGTAGGATTTTGGCAAAGGGGCGGAGAGAAGAAACGGTAACATAAGTTTGGGCGCGAAGCGGGCATCGGAGTTCGCGGGGAATCTGGGGGCGGCAGCCCACAAGGTTCGGGGGGTATGGGGGCAGATGCCCCCCAGCAGGTGTCCAGGGGACAGAGCCCCTGGCACTGGGGCTGGCACTGGCACCTGGAGCCCTTTGACAAAAATATCCCCCTGTAGCGCCTCAAAAACCATGGTTTTGCCAGTTTACACCATGGTTTCATTGCTCTCACTTGCAGGCAAAACAATAAATAAAATCTATACAGAAGGAAATCACGCCATAGGAAGAGGAGCAAACTTTTCTCTTGCATGTACAATTATGTTATTTTATTCTCCATGTGCTGGCGGCAGAATTAATCTACGCAATCTGTAAAAGTTGCAACTGTTCGGATTTTTGAAAAAAATTATCTAAAAGTTTCGAAGTCAACAGTTAGGAATGGGAAAAAGTGCACATGTCTGTGTTTCCGCAGCTACTGTACATTCATGCAATGTTTGGTTGTTTTTGTTTGTTTATTTTGACATTTTTGCGAAAATAAATTTTTATCAAAAAAAAAATTGCAAAAAAAATTAATTTTTTTGAAAAAAAAAAAAAACTATTAAAAAAAAATTATTTTTTTTTGTGGGAAGGGGGCGGCCGCCCCAGCCCCGCCACCCCCTCCCGACGCCACCGTCACTTTCCCCTTCTGGCATGTGCTTTTGGTTCGCTTCCAGAACACGAATGTTGCCCCTCAAAATAAACCCAAATTTAAAATTCCTTCAGCTTCTGGGGCTTCTACCCTGGACCCCCTCTCCAGGTGCTCTGCGCACACGCTGCACACCCCCGACTGGTTCAGTGCCCAGCTCATTCCCTGAAGTTTTCCTCCATTCGAAAACCTGAAAAATGACGTCCTTGCATGCCGCACATGCGCCCAAGTGGACTGAGGGTTCTACGTAGGCCTTTATCGCATGTCTTTTCCATTGCTGCAATTTTTGCAAATAACTGCCCACCGCATCGCATCTCGAACCTCCCTTCTTAAAAAAATGACAAACCATCAAAATGTAAGCACGAATTTAACATTTTTTGCAGCTAGCATTCGACTTAGCCCTGCGTGGAGGCAGGGCCAAGTCGCGGGCTAAATATGCCCATTTTTCATGGACTTAGCACTCGGTTTAGCCCTGCTGTGCTAAGTTGGCACGAGGCTGTACAATCCTCAATTTAGCCCATGGCCAGCGAAAGTCCAAGGCTGGGTTCACACAGGCGTTTTTATTCCGCCGCGTCTCGCAGCGTCTCGCCGCGACTGGCGTTTTTTCTCAAATTGTTCCAGCGATTCCGCCGCGTTTTTGGCGATGCTATTGAATGCGGCACTTATGCCTAAGCTGCTGATACACGTAGATCTTTCACCAGTTTGTGTTGATGTGTTGGTGAGAACGTGTTGAAGGCAATTACTTCAACTTGAGCTCCGGAAGGACCCAGAGAAATTTTGGTTTCAGTCAACTAAAGAAAGGCTGAAGTTGCAGAAACATGAGTTCAGAAATGTCTGAAATTGACCCAATATGCTAAAAGAAATACGCAAACAGATTTTATTATGAGGGTTGATCATTGATTAAAGTAACATCGTTGGATAAACTGGGCTTTTTTAACGACTTTAATAAAGCGAAATAATAACGAACCGATGCGAATACGAGCAACCAAACCGCCAAAAAACATAGGCCGAGAGAAATTGACATCCGAAACACACGTTCAAAGGCACAAAATCAGTCGCACAGTGTGCAGCCGCCATTCCGCCGGCGAGATTTGTCGCCTGTGTGAACATCAACATGTGAATCCCATTCTCTGCAATGCAACGCAGACAACCCCTCGACGACCGAACGAAACGCCCGCCGTGGCGGAACGCCGAGGGGAAGCAGCGGAACACGGCGGAAAAAAAAACGCGGCGGAAAAAAAACGCCTGTGTGAACAGCCTCATTTAAACAACATTGTTTTCGCAACGCAGTGGCGAGACGCGGCGAGACGCGGCGGAATAAAAACGCCTGTGTGAACCCAGCCCAAGGGCTAACTTTCGCACGAGGACTAACTTAGCCCGAAGCTGTGCAAACGCTTTTCGCTTGGCCCAGGGCCAACTTCGACTTTAGCCCTGGCCCTCGGGCTAAGTCGGAGCTGTGCAATCGACCCAAAAAGTGCAAGAAAACAGATATTATTTTTACCTTTTATCAGCTAGATGGCAGCACCTGTTGAGGGATTGCATTTTTATTAATTTCAAGCTGAATTCAACCACAGCATACTGATTCAACAGAAGTCGTTGTCGACTTCAATATTGTGGACACAATGATTGACGTCCTTCATGTTGCACCGCACCGTTTTTATATCTAACTTTCATGGATAGGGAGATTGGTGACCAACCAGAACGAAAAATTGGTGAAGTATAAACTCCGGACAAATCCGTATAAAAGTGGATTTCGCTAGAACGTGGATGTCGCTGTCCTGTCGGATAAAGGAACCATTGCACACATCTTTTTTCGCAAGCATTGCACTTTCTTATGGTCTTTGGTACGAACAAAGCCCCGACAGGCAACTCTGATGCAGTGCAGGAAAACACTGCATAAGGGAGAAAGTTTGAACATTTTTCCAAACAAAAAAAGTGTCGCCATTTTTGTCGAAATTGTGTTTTGGAATTGTAAAAACGTCAAAATCGTGCAAGAAAGCAACGTTTGCATGGGGAAAATGTTCAAGAAATCCAAAAGAAAAGTGAAACACACCACAAGAAAAACACAAAAAACTACAACAAAAGCGAAGAAAGTGTAAAAAACCGCAAAATTAACGAAATCTTACAAACAGTTGGGAAATTTTTATGATTTATTTTCGGTTTTTTACGTAAAATTTTCGAAATATAATAAATAAATTAAATTAAATAAAATAAATAAAAATAAAATAAATTTTTATCAAAAAAAAATTGCAAAAAAAATTAATTTTTTTGAAAAAAAAAAAAAACTATTAAAAAAAAAATATTTTTTTTGTGGGAAGGGGGCGGCCGCCCCAGCCCCGCCACCCCCTCCCGACGCCACCGTCACTTTCCCCTTCTGGCATGTGCTTTTGGTTCGCTTCCAGAACACGAATGTTGTCCCTCAAAATAAACCCAAATTTAAAATTCCTTCAGCTTCTGGGGCTTCTACCCTGGACCCCCTCTCCAGGTGCTCTGCGCACACGCTGCACACCCCCGACTGGTTCAGTGCCCAGCTCATTCCCTGAAGTTTTCCTCCATTCGAAAACCTGAAAAATGACGTCCTTGCATGCCGCACATGCGCCCAAGTGGACTGAGGGTTCTACGTAGGCCTTTATCGCATGTCTTTTCCATTGCCGGCTGCAATTTTTGCAAATAACTGCCCACCGCATCGCATCTCGAACCTCCCTTCTTAAAAAAATGACAAACCATCAAAATGTAAGCACGAATTTAACATTTTTTGCAGCTAGCATTCGACTTAGCCCTGCGTGGAGGCAGGGCCAAGTCGCGGGCTAAATATGCCCATTTTTCATGGACTTAGCACTCGGTTTAGCCCTGCTGTGCTAAGTTGGCACGAGGCTGTACAATCCTCAATTTAGCCCATGGCCAGCGAAAGTCCAAGGCTGGGTTCACACAGGCGTTTTTATTCCGCCGCGTCTCGCAGCGTCTCGCCGCGACTGGCGTTTTTTCTCAAATTGTTCCAGCGATTCCGCCGCGTTTTTGGCGATGCTATTGAATGCGGCACTTATGCCTAAGCTGCTGATACACGTAGATCTTCCACCAGTTTGTGTTGATGTGTTGGTGAGACCGTGTTGAAGGCAAATTATTACTTCAACTTATATCCTGTGCTCCGGCGAAGAACCCAGAGAAATTTTGGTTTCAGTCAACTAAAGAGTAAAGAAAGGCTGAAGTTGCAG
Source organism: Sinentomon sp. SZTP_YWyxl (assembly GCA_030068105.1). Taxonomy (NCBI): domain Eukaryota; kingdom Metazoa; phylum Arthropoda; class Protura; order Sinentomata; family Sinentomidae; genus Sinentomon; species Sinentomon sp. SZTP_YWyxl. Next base: position 1,033 of record JASGXE010014509.1, on the reverse strand, counting down.
AAACATGAGTTCAGAAATGTCTGAAATTGACCCAATATGCTAAAAGAAATACGCAAACAGATTTTATTATGAGGGTTGATCATTGATTAAAGTAACATCGTTGGATAAACTGGGCTTTTTTAACGACTTTAATAAAGCGAAATAATAACGAACCGATGCGAATACGAGCAACCAAACCGCCAAAAAACATAGGCCGAGAGAAATTGACATCCGAAACACACGTTCAAAGGCACAAAATCAGTCGCACAGTGTGCAGCCGCCATTCCGCCGGCGAGATTTGTCGCCTGTGTGAACATCAACATGTGAATCCCATTCCAAAACGCTTTAAACAGGTAGTGGTTCAACTCCATCACTCGCCGTCCGCTCAGTTTCGAACAGCCCAAGAAACGCCAACACTGCCATCTTGCGGATAAGCACAGAACAAAGCATGCATGTGCGCAGAATCAAGCATGCATGTGCGACTTTGTCACAATGGCGCGTGTTCGAATATCGAAGAACAGAATGTGCCGGGTCGAGTTCTGCCTTTCATAAAAGCAGCAAATGACGTCCAAATGCAATGATTTTGGTGTTTTTGGATAGCTGAAAGCTTCATCTAAAACTTTTCCACAGACCGTAACCATGTTACAACGGAAAAATTCGCGCAATTGTTGAAAATATGTGCGGGGGACCCAGAATTTTATCGCGTCTTTACTTCCAACACTTTCATTACTGGCGTGATTTTGAAGTTTTATTCACGAAAAGTATGAGACTTTTATGCACATGAGGAATCGCCTGTCTTTCAGCTTTCTTCCACAACAAGAAACATCAAAATCCGCCATTTGGTTCATGAGAATTTTGAGTTACCGTTGCCAATGGCACAGCGTTCCGGCACACTCGCATTGTTCCGAGTTGGCCCAAGAACCGAACCGAGTGCCATCTGGCAGAGGATCGCATGAACTTAATTCCAGGCAGAAATTCGCCTCATCTGCAGCAATGCTGCCGAGCCAAGTGAACCAACCTGTTTAAAGCGTTTTGCCCATTCTCTGCAAAGGCA
>JASGXE010014508.1:0-11367 GCA_030068105.1 Sinentomon sp. SZTP_YWyxl | reverse complement strand
GAGAGAGGGGGAGGGAGAGAGATAGGAGGGAGGGAGCGTGAGAGAGGGCGACATACCGTTGGTGGTTGCAGTGATAGGCTGAGGCTTACTTGAGTGGATCACATGTCCTATTTAACTCCCGACGCATAGGTTGTAGATCTTGTGGCGCAAGGGTAGGCCCGGTCGGCGGCTGTGGCAGTTGGTCCACCAGGGCTTCGGAAGCTTAGGCCCAACTGATACTGATGTGTTTGTTCACCTTCAGTGTCAGTACTTTCAACTTCCCAAAATGCAGAGATGTTTGGGAAAGGTGAGGATTTGAGTGTGAGCACTTTCCGGAAGATTATTTTGCATGGCGTTACAACAGGGCAGTCTTCCGCTCGGCTTGCATAGACTAAATCATGCTCCCATGCCAATTTTTTGTGTTGATTCCAATGAAGTGTGTGTTGATCCCGTAAGTTGTCTTTGTGGATTTTATTTTCATACTGTCTTGTTATCGATATGACAAGGGTGTTCACCTGCTTTGTTGCTGATATGCGCAGGACTGTATCCGGGTAAATATTTTAATCATGATTACGATATCTTCGCACAATTTGTGCTTCTCCTCTGCAGGGGTGATCCGGGTGCAACCTTATCGTTGGACATGAAACCACTGCCAAAAGAGCCGGAGAGAGATGGTGCCGATGAACGGAAACAGAGGAAAATGTTCAAAGCAATAATCAACAAGAAGGTGAAGGATGGAGACAAGCCGAACATCTCACTGCCAACAAACTTTCTTCACACTATACACGTCGGATTCGATGCCGTAACCGGCGAATTCACGGTTAGCACTTCTTAGACTTCTGTTGTTCCAATGTTTACAATGCCGTTCTGGTCTCGACAAAGTCCCAGACCGCGTTGCCAGAATGAGGTGGCAGAATTGTGAAACGTAAAATTTTGCAAAAAATGGGAGTTGAAAAAAGATTGCATTTAAGCACCATTCCATGGGAAACCAGCACCGAAAACTGTTCAACATTTCAACTGAAGGGTTCAAGCTACCTATGCCAGGACCAAACACCGTGATCGCTGACAAAGCTGCCTCTCTTGCCACCGCCATCGGGCTCTCTTTCATGTGGCAACTGATGAAGAATGAGGGGACAGAAAGAAACGAATTTGTGATTTCTGGAAAATTTGATCAACCATTCAATAAGAGTTGTGTCTATTGGCCAGTAGTTTTGCCAGACCCCCGGGGGTCTACACACGGTGTGTAGACCCCCGGGGGTCTGGCAAAACTACTGGCCAATAGACACAACTCTTATTTACGTACACAGAAAATTACGTACACCTACCCAAAAAATTGACCAAAACCCTGATGAGGATGGTAAGTTGAATCAGTTTGGCTGGCTGCCATAAAGAGACAGCTAGCCCGTTCTGTTGACTCGCCCTGTCAGGAAATTTCACCTTTTAACACCAAATTTGCCCCCAAAATTAACGCTCGAATTTCAAAATTTCCTCAGCTTCTGGGGGCTACGCACCCCGGACCCCCCGCCAGGGGTATGCCCCTTGGAACCCTGCTGGGGCGCTGCCCCAGACCCCGAGTACTGGGGGGCTCCACCCACAGACCCCCGTCTTGGCAGCACCCAGATGCTTTGGTGATACGTCCCCCTGGTACCTAATCTTCACACCCCCCAAATTCAAAATCCTGGCAAAACTCTGTCTATTGGCACCAAGGGAAGTGTTGGTGACCGAACACTTGGATGTCAGAGGACTGTACCTGAAATGCCAATCTGTTTAACTGCTTTAGTTTGGAGAGGGTCAGTCTACCTTTTTGGAACGATCACAAGACATTTATTTTAGCGTTTTCCATGACCCTCGGCCAATCACACCAGCCTCACAAGACAGGAATGTTCATAATTTGCAGACAGTAGGCTTCAACATGTTTTTAGGCCAGTAAGGATGGCTCTGACATAGCCAACCAGCACAATGGAGATACGGCAGATTGTGGCATTGAAGCAAAGGTGGTAGAAATTTTTCTGGGACTGAGAGGAATGGAATTATGTAAAATTGAGTGCCAAGGATTGAGAACCTAGTGATTGCACAAGTTAATATCACTGATTTGACACATTTGAAAGTGTTTGGAGAAGCAAAGAGAGGTTTATTTGGAGCATCTACAAGTAATCTGGTTGCTGAGGCTTGTTCGGAGTTCCACAGTTACCCGAAGCTTATTTGGAGCGTTAACAGCTAATTTAGTTGCCGACTTGCCGAGGCTTGTTTGCAGCATCCAGAGCTGAGATAGTTACCCAGGCTTATTTGAAGTATTTGAAATGATGAAGTATTGAAGTGTTCACAGCTAAGGCCTGGTTTATTTGATGCATTCACAGCTTCGCTAGTTATCGAGGCAGCTCATTTGGAGCACTAAAATCTTGTCAGGTGCCTTGGTTTATTTGGAGAATTCACAGCAATGGAAGTTACCCCTTGCCATGGAAAGCTGTGCTTTGCTATTTCTTACCATGGTGACTTGGATGCAACTTGTCTAAAAAAAAAACATATTTTTTACTTGTTGCTTCGTGGAGATTTCCGAACAAGTCTCAAGTGTTGCACTTCGGGACTATCCAATCTCGTTGGAATAAATAATCTCCGAGAAATCGAAGCTCGTTAAATTCGTTTTCGTCTCCAAAGAAGGGTATAAAACCCCTGAAACATGATGCCAATGACATGTTCGCAGATCTCCTAAAAGTGCCCAAATTCGCATTTCGTTTCGCAGTTTGCTTTTGAAGCTGCTGCTTGTGAAAATAAGTCTAGCACATGCCCTCAATTCTTACCTTCTTCTTATTTTTCCTGCTTCTCGGATATCTTTCTAGCAATTGAAGGTTAGCCAGGCCACTGAATGTTGTTGTTAGCAAATGTGTATCTTGTTTAAGCAAATAATTACGTTAAGATTGCTTATAATTACGTTAAGATTGCTTTAACCGGTTGAGTTTAATGGCTTCCTCTCCAGAACAAGTCAGAACTTGTTGACGTTCCGGGGCCGTCATCAACAGCAGGACTCTTACTCTCGGAACATCAAAACAAGTTTCAACTTACTTGGTAGAGGAAACCGTTGAACGTTGCTCTGCAAAGAGAGATCTCAAGTTGAACAAGCCATCAAGGTTTTTGCACCCTGCTTAAGTGTCCCCGAATTAATGAAGATCGGATCTTGAGAGTGTGGTTATCTCCAGAAAACTTGCATTTGTCAAACCTTCTAACTGCAAAAGAACCGTGGAGTTTATTGGCTCTGGGTCCCATCAGAGATTTGAAATCCCTGCCCGCTCCAAAATAGTTAGGCGAATGGCTTCACTCACAGGGAGTGAGCACTTCGTTTCGCTTTGGAACTTTAAAATGGAAATTTCTCTAATGTTTTATTGGCTGGGAACCCTTTTGCTTTCTGTTTTACACTTTTCCAAACACCTTTTGGAATACGAAACTACCTGAATTGTTGTCTGTTGCAGTTGGTCTTCTGACCGAACCTGTGTTGACCTGGGCGCACTTCCAGTGGAAACCTTAGACTCTGCTGATTGAGATGAATTTCATCCATCACATGGGCTGATATCGGGCTGGCTATCTGAGGTCCCTTTTTGACATTGGCTACGTATAGTATCTTGTCTGTTAGCTTTATAGTATTGCATGGTCTTTTTTTTTATTGTTCCGTCACATTACCGGTACGGTCGTATGCACCAAACGCACTAACCCTAACCCTAAGCTTGAAAAAAGTCAATTCCATGTTCAGATGCGCCTTTCTCGACGATGGGAAAGGAACACTGTTGTGCATAGAAATTAAATTTTCCAACAGATTTTAATACATAATTTTATGTTTGTAAAAATCTGTTGGAAAATTTGATTTCTATGCACAACAGTATTCCTTTCCCATCGTCGAGAAAGGCGCATCTGAACATGGAATTGACTTTTTTCAAGCTTAGGGTTAGGGTTAGTGCGTTTGGTGCATACGACCGGTGGAGCATATTTGGTGCCTTGGCCTTCTTTACAAGGTGATGGCCGTGTGTGTGACGACAGATGAATTTCGGCATTGTTTTGTCATTTCATTTTTCTTCTATGGCTCACTGTTCTCGTGAAGCTTGCATGCAAATGTAATCATTTTTAACACTGACGCAGGGCATGCCAGAAGACTGGAAGGTGTTGCTGGTCAACTCGAACATCTCCAAACAGGAACAGTCAAAGAACCCACAAGCAGTCCTCGATGTGCTCAACTGGTATGACATATCGTCGAAACAGGACTATGAAACCAAATATATGACCACGACAAAGATGCTGAGTAAGCAACATTTTGGCATTTTTCTGGATTTGGCAGTGTTGATTTACAAAATCATGTTTTTTGCTATTTCGTGACTTTCTGGACCAGAGCCTGTATTTGGAAATCGAGGCCTTGTGGATGCGGAAAAGATTGATGTTGTGCGGGGATGGGTTTATACTCGTAAGATCAGCTTGAACTACCTAAGTAATATCCATGTTTCTGTGCGCCACTGGTCTATGATCGATCTTCAAAGCATGGAGCTTTCCAAGATTCATGCAAACATTCCTGGTATGAATGAGCTTGATGTGCATTGATGGTGGATCACAAGATCAGATTATCGAAAAATCTACCTCCTCATTTATTAACAATTAGGTTGCTCACCGCTTTTGGATTTTGGGATTTTTGCATTGCCACCGCTTTTTGCCATTTGGCATGTTTGCCACCGCTTCGCAACTCTTTCTAGGGTCGCAATAGAGTTAGGTTAGGTCAGGTTAGGTTTGGTTAAGTTAGGTTTTGAAAATTGGATGTTGAAATTGGCTGGAATTCCCAACAACCAATCAGAGACGCGCATGCGGAAGTGGATTGGAAAAAAAAATATGCTTCAGGCCTACAGTCGGACATGGCCTGAAACCGGGCCTGCGAGTCTATGATCGATCTCCAAAGCGTGGAGCTTTCCAAGATTCATGCAAACATTCCTGGTATGAATGAGCTTTGATGGTGGACAGCACAAGATGAGATTATCGAAAAATCTACCTCCTAATCAATTAACAATTAGGTTGCTCACCGCATCCAAGCTTGAGCGACAGGGGCATCGGTATAATGTCTTCCGGCTCAGGTCATAGTTCAGGTCACACCCCGACGACATCGGGCAGCCGGAGTATGCAGTCGTCGTCTCCCTCGTCGACACCCGACACGGAGCCAGCTGAGGACGTGTCACCAGACGACTTTGCTGCGACTGCGGGCGATGCAAACGGAGTCAACTGCAACAGCAGCAGCCGAAGTGTGGCAACGAAAAAGACCGCACCGCACGTCACCACAGCAGCAAATGCAACGTCACGATCCGCCCCCACGCCACCACCCATCGCAACACGGCCAGAGAGGACAAAGTCCATTGTGAGTTTTCATTCGCTTACATAACATAAGAAAACGTGAATTTATTGAGTTGTCTTCTGGCACGGATCCCACTCGTCCTGATATGCCATGGAATTTGAATTGTCTGTCCTGTTCTTTTGCCAATTACTTCAATTTTTGTGAAGTGACATCAATCCTGATGTGCTGACCTCTTCACTGACTTGTTTTTCCACATTTACCAAAAGCAAACGTCACGTCTTTCCGGAAGGGAGATTTTCTTTTCTTTGTCGTGTCTGGGGGCTGAGAATCAACAAGTGTAATCCGACTCTGACACTGTGATGCGGAGATTTTGCATGATGTGGTGACTGATTACAGACCCCCCATCCATGAAGGTTGTCTAATTAATGCCCACCAAGGATCAAGCTTTGATCTCAGATCAACAATGATCCGATGTCAAGCATAGGGTTTTAACATTGTCTGAACCAAGTAAGTTCAGAGTTTGATCCGAGATCAAAGCTTCATCCACATTCGTGCAACGGGGCATAAGCGACACTTCTCTTCAATTGCACTTCTTTGCGCTTGCAACAATGTAAAAATGAGGACATCTCGCGCAAGATCCTTCACAGAGTTTTGAGGGTTATGGCATAACATGACACTCCTGTATTGTTCTCTATTCCTTTCAGTATACGAAACCCATCGAAGAGGAACAGCCTCCAACATATCACGCACAGCAATACCAACACCACCACCAGCCCCATCTACACCATCTGCACCACCACCAACATCAACACAAAATCAACAACTCAACGGAAAGCAACAACGAAAAAACTGCAGGCGGTGCAACGCAGCTGCAAGCGCAGCAACAGCTGTCGCCTCTGGACAAGAACTCCAACGCTGCACCTTTCAACCACACGGCGGCCACTTCCCCAAATAGCAATAATAACAATAATAATAATAACATTGCCGACATCAGGCACAACAATAACAATAATAATAATAACCACAGCGGTAGCAACGACCGGGGTGCAACACCTAGGAAAAAGAAGATGTCAGACGACGAGATAATCGACCGGCTGAGGACTATTGTCAGCATTGGCGATCCTCACCGGAAGTATACAAGGATGGAGAAGATTGGGCAAGGGTTAGTGATGTGCAGTGCTCCAAAATGACTGCAATTTTTGTGTTCGCTTTCTCCCAAATGCTCCTGCATACGGGTCAACACGACACCTTTCATTTGAACCACTATAGTATTGCCTGATTTGTGCAATACAGCACCAACTGTTATGGGATTTTCATTGCAATTAGCGTGTTCTGTTATTGTACAAAGCAGGCGATATGTTTGTTGTATTGTTGTTTAAAAATGGTGGTGCGAGGACCAGTTCATCAAGGAAAACTCGCATGTTACAACCAAATCTTTCACGCATATCACCAGCTTCCACCAAACTTCGTCCAAAAAGCTTGCCCCCAAATCACACGTTTGTTGGAGGGGGCAAGAAATTAACCAACTTCCAACCTTGGTTATCCCTCTCGGTCCCGAACTCTTGCTGTCCTTGCATTCTCAAAAATTGAGTAGGTAGGCACAATAACATTGATTTTTCTCGGCACTCGGGCACTCATAAGCCCATTTGCCTATTTAATATTTTGCCTTTTTCAACTCTTTGACCAAGAAAACCCCTCGCCTGTTTTAGGCTGGATCTTCCCCGCTAGAATCCTACGCCCCCAATTTTCTTGAAGTCATTTGGTGGTAAAAAAAATGAATCTTTTTATTTCTTTTTGTACAGTGCATCAGGTACAGTGTTCACAGCCATCGAAGTGTCGACCGGAATGGAGGTTGCTATCAAACAGATGAACTTGTCGCTTCAACCAAAGAAGGAGCTCATCATCAACGAGATACTTGTCATGCGGGAGAATAAACACCCCAACGTGGTCAACTATCTCGATAGCTATCTTGTCGGGGAACAGCTATGGGTTGGTGTTTGTGGGTGGGGTGTAGTCTGTTTTTCAGTCTAGGAAAGTGGCATGTCCGTTGATTTTATGTCAATTTGAGTTCCAAGAGCAAGAATTTCTTCTCTGGCTGCTGAAAGCACATCGCCAAAGAAAAGCTGAATGTTTTTTTTTTTTTTTTCAGATGGGAACTTGCTTTGTTTCTGTTACCAAAATAATCTCCACAGCAAAATTTCTGCACATGCACCACGAACGGTATGTTCACAAAATGAAGACATAACAAAGCCGTTTTACGTTCGTAAACTTACAAGATGAACTCACGACGTTTCGGTCCCACGGACGTGGACCTTTATCAAGCGATAGCAGCGCTTGATAAAGGTCCACGTCCGTGGGACCGAAACGTCGCGAGTTCATCTTGTACGTTTACGAACGTGAAACGGCTTTTGTTATGTCTACATTTTGTCGACAGCAAAAATGTTACATACCTGCTGAAACTGTGGCCTCTTCTAGGGACAGATTTTTTCCCGGATTTTGCTCTGTTGACATTTCCAGTCAATTGTCAACCCTGCGTTCGAACCTCTGCACAACACTGGATGAACCCAGCCTTCGTGGATGGGCACCTAGACGGTAGATGGCTTCCGTTTCGGGTGCAACAGCGGATCCCGGGCGAATGCATTCTCACGGAAAGGAGGGACGATCCTTGGATCGCTGCGGGTGGGGCCTGATCCACACTCTTCTTTCTTCATGCTGATGCTGTGATGCATCCTTGCTCTTCTTCTTTTGCTACGCAAGAGGGATTTACAAGATCTTATCGCCTGAGAGTTCTTTGATGTGTCAAAACAAGCATTGGCGTAAACTTCGCAATTTTATTGACAGATAGTCGGAGTCTGCTCTGCTCTCAATCTCCAATATTTGCAGTCCATCTATCCGAATTCTTTATGCTTTATATTTACACCGAAGCATTTACATGGGTAACATTAACTGCAGAAGTCATCATTGATGTGTATTTTTCCCGTCTAGGTTGTGATGGAGTATTTGCCGGGAGGCTCACTAACCGATGTGGTCACCGAAACCTGCATGGACGAAGGCCAGATATCGGCCGTCTGCCGGGAAGTCCTTCAGGCTTTGGAATTCCTGCACAAGAACCATGTCATTCACCGTGATATCAAATCAGATAACATCCTTCTCGGCCTTGACGGAAGCGTCAAGCTGAGTGAGTCACTTCTCCTCTCCCCTTGCATCCTGTCTTTTCTTTTTCCGGCTGAATTCGGCAGGGGCGAGTGGAATTCTTGCGAGGCCAGACTGTTCCAATTTTTCCCCGGGAAATGTCTTTACCCCGGATGGTTTCAGAGCTGTCCTTCTGTCGAGAGATGTTATCCATTAAACGCTGGTAGTTCGATGGATGTAGCTCTGCCAGGGTTGCCACCCAAACCCCCAAACAGAAATCCATGGATTTTCTATGTCTCTTCCAGTCCCCTTCATATTTTTGAGTTGGGAGGAGCTTGATGGGGTGCCTTTCTTTGTCTCTGCTTCTTTCCCTCGCCTGTCCCATCTTCCTCTTCTCCCTCGCCCATCCTTCTTCATCCTTCTATCTCTGTTCAACTCTCTAAATAACTCTTCTTCCCTTTTTCACGGCATGGCGGTTTTAGGCCAGTGGTGCTATTACCTCCGTGCTCTATACTCTTTTACTACAGTTTTCTGGCTCTGCATGAACTTCTACGCATGAACACGCAATTCCCCGGACAGCTTAGCAGCTTCACGAGGAGCTTGGGGGATCATGGCTTCCTTCGCACGGGAGTCGTGGGCGCAAGAAAGAAAGAAAGAAAGAAGAAAGGGAGGAGCTTGATGGGGTGCCTTGTCAGGAGCAGATGGTTCCAGGGGGATGAGTGGGTTGGGAACCTTGGGCTCCTCGGATTGTGGCCACCTGCAGGGTACGGGGTGTCAGACCCAATGGGATTCCAATAGGTACCGGAGCCCCCAGCAGGTTTGGAGAACAGCTAGCCCGGGATTTTAGGAACTAACAGCGGGTTTTTTCCAACGCAAATTTCCAAGTACCGGGATTTTCCAAATGGTTTTCACGACTTCTTCCGAGCCAACTTTGCCTGTTTTTTGCTAACAGGCTGTTGGAAAAGTTATGGTTTTTCAGTTTTGTTGCTGAAAAGTTTGCTCTTCCACATAAATTATTGCCATTTTCCATGGGCAGACACTTCCATTTCTGTTCTCAACTCGAGTTTTTCTTTTTTTCTCCTTCTTGCAGCTGACTTTGGCTTTTGTGCTCAGATCAGTCCAGAACAATCCAAACGTACAACGATGGTCGGTACTCCCTACTGGATGGCCCCGGAGGTCGTCACCAGGAAGCAGTACGGTCCAAAGGTCGATATCTGGTCACTGGGGATCATGTCCATTGAGATGATAGAAGGAGAACCGCCTTATTTGAACGAGAATCCGCTTAGGGTAAGTTCTTACCAAGTGAAGCTGGTGGCTTTGATTGAATACTGCGGTCTAAAAACTTGACAAAATTGATTGAATTTGAAAGAATTCACAACTTACAGGCAAATGTAAGTTCTGTGATGTGAGGAATTACTGTCATGACAGATGGTAGTTGGTGTATTCACTTCCGTTAACAACACTGAACGGTGTTGTAATGGAATACTGAAAGGTGTTGTTACTGTCATGTGAGGAATTAACGTGCTTCAATTGGAATTGTTGTCAAAAACCTTCAGTCGAAAACACTGACGTTGCATGGAGATTTTGGTTTCTAATTTCACTGCAGCTACATTCTGGCCTCCTTTGTCAATCCTTTTGTGTGAAAAAAAAAGATTGAAGGAGGCAGAGCATCTTGAAAAGGTCCAAATCACCCTTCAAGTTTACACCCTCCCCTCTTCGAGTGCAACTACATTCTCACCAGAGAGGGGAGGGTGAAACCTTGAAGGGTGATTTGGACCTTTTTTTTCTAAGTTGGACTTTTCTTCTTTGTTACCCAGAGAGTGGAGGGTTTAAACTTGAAGGGTGAGTTGGACTTTTTCCCCTCCACATTTGTATGAACGTCAGTAGAGCACTCTGAAAATGGTGAAAAGGAATTGTCACCGCCAAAACGAAATCAACCATTTCAACCATCTTTTGTGATTTCTTTATCATTTCAGTCATTTGAAAGGCAATTCCAGCAATTGTGAATGGGCGATTTTCCACGAAATATGAAAATATCCACGAAATTCATCGATTTCCACGAAATATCACCTTTTTTCACGATATACACGCGAAAATGTCGTGTTTTTCCTTTTTTAATTGAGTGGCAAGCATAGTGCACAAAAACATTTGAAAAATAAAGCTTTCTTTTGCTCTTTTCTCAGTCCCTTCTTCAGTTTATTTACATCATTTTTTCAATGTATTGTTCCTGCAAAATTCAAAGCCATCACTTCATTGTAAAAATGACTGAAAGTTTTTGACAGGTTCTAACCTTTTCATTTCCACCGCCAAATAACGAAATTTTTAGACTTTTGAGCGAAATTTTCCAAAAATTATCACCATTATCAACGTGATCTAGACGTCAGCATTGAAGAAACATCTGTCTGTGTTGAACCATCAGCATAATTCCACGAGAGAATGGTCTGTCATATGTAGAAAAATCAACACGATCCCACAAGGATTGGAAAACATCAAACTCGCCCAGTAAGGGCATCGGGCGATTTCGAGAGATGAAATTCATAGTTTGTGTCTTCTTTCTCTCCCTCCCGTTCTATCCCCTTTGCAGGCTCTCTATCTGATAGCCACCAATGGAAAACCTGATATAAAAGACAAGGATAAGTTATCGTTGGTCTTCCAGGACTTTCTCAACAAGTGTCTTGAGGTTGAAGTAGAAAACAGGCTCAATGCAACAGAACTACTCAAGGTTAGAGCACTCAGTTGTCACATGACAATTTATTTTAATCTCCATTGGAGCGGAGCTGACACTTTAAGGACTAGCCTTAACGGATTTGTTCAGATTCTCCGAATTTTCCGCCCAGCCTGTGGCAAACTATAGTTTTTTTTTTATCGTTTCAAAGTTCAACAAGGGTCTCAAACAATTATTGTCCTCTATTTGCATGGGTCAGGTGGTCCATCAATTTGAG
>JASGXE010014507.1:0-11991 GCA_030068105.1 Sinentomon sp. SZTP_YWyxl | reverse complement strand
AAAAAAACTTTCCCACTTGCCGGAGCGTTTCCGCGCTCAACCACTCCAATCGGGTGAGTTCTCAACAATTCTTGCTTGGTGTGCTGGCGACTCTTTTTTTTCTCATTCCCCACTGTTGTTTTTGTCTCTGACGAGGTCATTTTGTTGTCCAAACGTTTTTGGTTTTCCTCTGACGGGGTTGTTTTGCTGGCCAAACATTCGACTTGCGCTTTGCCTTTTCACCTTCACTGTCATGGATTTGGCGTTTTGTGAGTTCGAAACGAGCTGGGGGGGGCAGTTAAATAAAATAAAAAACACAATTTTTGCAACAATGAGAACTCAAAATGTCAAAATTTCTTCAGCTTCTGGACTCCGTCCCCCAGACCCCTGCTATAAGGGGCTCTGCCCATTGCAACCTTGCTGGGGTTCCGCCCCCCCCTTTGCGCCTGCTGCGAGCTTTTTTAAATGGGTCTAGCCCCCTGAATAAAAGGGGCTGCATTCTATACTCAACCACAGGCAGAGGCATTACAGCATATGATGCCTCAGTCTGTGGTTGAGGTTGATGATTGTGCAAAAAAGCAGAGAACATTTGCTGATTTATCGTATTATCATCAAAATTGAGTGAAAGGGATGCATGCTACCTGGTACAACACACTGAGTTGCGATCGTTTGGCCCCACAAAATGAGAATTGTGCAGCGACAAAATTGTGAAACAAAAAAGAGTAGTAGCACTCTTATTTACAGCCACTTTACGAGAGTGGTAAATCGTGTCCCACAGAGTAGTGGTACTCGCGCCACCGCGTGCCCCCTACATTTAATCCCTTTGTCATTGCAATTGAATTACATTACCTTGCTGCTCTTCCACTAAAAGGTTTGGTCAGGTCGAAATAGTTTTAAAAAATTTCGTTAGTAGTGTGTAAATGAGGTTTTTGTTGCAATGACGTCAGTGCAACCTGCGATTTCGGTAGGCTTCGAAAATACGCCGCCCGGAGAATGTATAATGAGCGACACTACAGAGAAGAGATGTACACCAATGTCATTGGGAGAGTTGGGTAGTTTGTTTTCAGCAGGGGAAAAATAGCGGAACATTTTTTCAATTTCGATTTCCAAAACATACCATCACATGCTGTGCGCCCGACCTTGCAAAATGCAACTTTTAAAATAATATTCCTGTGATTTTTCTACTGCAAAACACCAAACTTTCGGCAAAAACAAACATTTCCTTCGCCTTTCAACTACAAATTTAATTTATTCTCCAGATACTTAATTCCTCTCTGAAAAATTGTTGATAAAACGACAAGAACTACACGTATAAGCACTAAAAACCCAAAAATTACATTCCCAAAGTTTGCATGACTGCTCAAAAATCAACTTCTTATCGGGCCACAGGAAAGTTTTTATCACATCTGCAAAAAGACCTTAACCTTAAGTCCTTAAAATACCTACCCAAAAATCCGTTTCATGAGAAGGACCTGTCTTGACGACTTGGGAGTTGGCACAAATCACAGCTTATCTCTGCAGTTGCTTCGTTCTCGAGAAAGATGATGATTGATTTGCGCAGCTCAATAATTATTTAAGGGTTCAAGTAAAAAATGGCGACGGGTAGATGACAACGCAAAAATGGAATTCCAAATGCTGTTTTACCCTTTATCAACTGTTGCTGAAAGGTGCCCAGATTTCGTGCCTATTTTCTGATTACGGAGATGTGATTTCAAAGATCTGGATTCCACAGTCCAATTCTACATGCCTTGGTCAGACTTCAGAATGGAATGCGATGACCGAATTTGCGTATTTTTTTTAGGCTGCTGATGGACCTCGAAGTCGAGTCGGTCCTCAGTTCATTCCTCGGTGATCACCTGAAGATCCTCCAAAACGTGGAAGGAAGGGAAACATTGCATTTTCAAACATATCCGTACGTACACATAATTTCAACTAACGCACTCTGCTTTTCGTTAATGTTTACTTCCATTATGTTTCCTGGTCAGGGTATTGAAATGTTGAACTGCGTGACTCTGGTGCACCAAGTAAATGTGAAGAACAATTTACTTTGTTCTCGTACACACACAAGGCAGCAAGAGTAAAGATTTCAGGCAATTCTGTTTTTGAAACCCAGATCAGTCAATGTGCCTTCACAACATCCCCCCGCTAACAGTAACACAATAACATTTACAGGAAGAGGCCAGCTGAAATACAAGAATAATTGCAATGACAGGTTTTCTTGATTTCTCACCTACGCTTTCGATAAACCAGCAGAGATTACGTACTATGTTAGAATTGGAAACGATTTCCTTCCTCATTCTTTCATTTTTGAGTGCGGAACATCGTGCCATGACTGAAAGGAGACTGGTCTGGGGGATTTTCACACGAAGAATCGTCAAATTTCGAAATGCCACATCAGATGCTGCAGGTCGTCAATGAAGGTCTAGGAAATTGGAATTCCCCACGCCCTCCCTCCAGTGTCAAGAACCGCAATCTGACCACCATTTTAGATGGGCTCTTGACTATTCAGAAGGGGAGACAGGGACCATGAGTCATGAAAACCCAACCATACCAGATCCAATTTGATTTCAAGCCCAAGAAATTGACACCTCAATCTTAATCTCAGGAGAATTGATAATTCATCAATTCATCTAATTATGAAGACTGATCAAAATCAAGTGAGAATTTTGTGTCATTCGCTTTCTTCTTTGCCCATTTCCTTGGCTTGGTGATTTTTTAACATAACAGCATTCTTCTGTTGTGATTCACTCCGGATCACAATTCAGTTGATCTGTAAACAGGTGCTACACACTGTTTTAGAATTAGTGCTTCAAAATATTCACCACTTCAACAAATTGATTCTCCTCCAACTGAGAGAGAAAAGTTGGAAAAAACATGACTCGCCGATGCCTTGCAAATTGGCAACAATAATTACGTCTCATTTCTGCTGCTCCCTTTGGGTTGCGTTATGCATCTGCCCTGTGTTGCGATTCAAAACATTAATTTATCCGTGCTCTCCATTCACGCCGTTCTTGTTGCCTCACCCGCACCCGTCTCCTTTCCTC
Organism: Sinentomon sp. SZTP_YWyxl; assembly: GCA_030068105.1. Taxonomy (NCBI): domain Eukaryota; kingdom Metazoa; phylum Arthropoda; class Protura; order Sinentomata; family Sinentomidae; genus Sinentomon; species Sinentomon sp. SZTP_YWyxl. The sequence goes on along the minus strand of JASGXE010014507.1, from coordinate 8,968 downwards.
TTTGTTCAATACATCTGTCTGCTCAGTGCTGCTCAGACTGCATCATGTCCTGAACTGTGCACTGCAGGCATTTGTTCAATGGAATGGAGGTCCTGCTGCATCTATTCGCATTTATTGGGCATGGCTTCAGACATCACCTTCTTTCTATAAACTAGTGATGATTTCCATTGAGCAGTTTTGCCGACGATTTGAAATTTGAGCATACAACAGGGTGTCCCATAAATGCACCATGAAAATCATGCACTCTGTTCATTTGACCATTCTGGGTCGAAAATGTGGAAAACGTTTTTGTGGACCACGTTTGGGAGCTGGGAGTATTTTTAAAGTTCGTAATCTGCTGTAAAAGCTGCTATTTGTTCGAGGAAACCTTTCTTCTCCGTTTGTTCTCGTTTGTCGATATTTGTTGTTGCTATCAATGATATAATATGATCACTTTTGCAATGCTTCAAACTCTGTTTCCAAACTTATCGACAAAGAAACAAAAAGACTAAACTCACGAGGAAAGGCAGAACACCCAATTCGCGCATATATTTTTACAGTGTATAATAAGCCATTTTTCAGGGGTGTGCCACGGAAGCCACCGAAGACAAAAAATTCATTCCATATTTGTGAGTCAGAATGGTCTCAGGAACAGCCAGGTATGGTTTTTCTGGTGCACTCAGCAGGCCTGGTCCAGTTTACATCGATTTCTTCACAGTATTTTCCTGTGTAAAGAGTGAAGTATGAGCAATTTATTGGACAAGTTCGAAGGTAAACTGTATTTTCTATCATTTCAGAAAATCTGAATACCGTTTGTTCAGAAAATCAGATCATCATTCTAGAAAAAATGAACTCAAAGCTTAAAAACTCCATTTTTAATAAATGCTCGATGAGGATATGACACAAAAAGACGTGTTAATAACAAACAAAAGTGATGGTTAAAATCAGTTTGAAACTAGAGATTATTCTTTCCAGAAGTATATGTTGTTCCTGGCATTGAAAAACTTTTGCATGGCTGGAATTCATGCAATCTACTCCCCAAAAGGCAAATGACTTGCTTTAATTTCATCAGACCCCCCAAGTCGGTCCACCCACCCATCATTAAAATTGGAATAAAAATGAAAATCAACAATTGAAGCAATTAAATATGCACGAATGTCGAATCGAGTTTAAATGAAAAATGTTCGGTTCAAATGTGCATAAAAGAACTAAAAATGATTGCTGGGGAAATGTTCCAAGTATGCCAAATTTGAAGCACACTGTACCAAACAGCCAATTTGAAGCTCACAAAATGATCAAACAATTGTTTACGTTTTGACCAAATGCCTTCACAAAATTTGCAGCAGCAACCTGCAAAAATGAAACATTCAGAAACCGTAAAAATTTCATTGCCAGAGAAACTTTCACGAATTTATGCACAAAAGTTTGGCCGTGGAATAACACTTTTCTTTCAAAAAAGGTGCCACCACCCGTTTTACATGGTCTGGTCTTACATTAACACCATGTGTTCGAGGGCGCATTGGTCGTCGGAACTTGTTGTTGCACTGGACCAACTCATTTGTTACCCTGGCTTGTGATAAAGGATGGAAATTTTGATTGTTATCTGAAAATAATTGTGCTTTTTGCGGCATACTCCAGTTAAAGTTAAAAAATGCGATAGTGCACTTTTTCAAAAGAAAAACCGAGAATCAATTGCTGAATCCGACAAAATGGAAAGAAACATAAAACCATCCATGATACAATTCGGATAAAATTGAAGATGTCACTAAACCCGCAACTTTGTTATGGATAAATGCCATATTTAGAAATTCACTGCTCTGCCCAACCAACATGGAAGAAAACGCAGCAGAATGATCAATTCAGTACAGAGGCAGTTACAAGTGAATGCAAGCTAAAATTTGGCACAAAATTGTCATGAGGCCAACACTGTTCTTTCAAATCAGAAATCTACTCAATCTGGAAAACTATGAACAAAATTGTTCTAGCATAAAATACAAGGAAACATTATCAGAGTAATGAAGGGACTTAGATTTTTGTAGTTTTTTAATTGACACGTTCAAAAATCAAACCTACAGCTTAAAAATCAACTCTTAGTTACAACTATCTGGAAAATATGCACCGATTTAACTTGATACTGAAGTAATGTGAACCACTTCCACGGTAGAGGGAAGGATTTAGTGGCAAATCATTTCCATGAGAAAATCGTGCTCAATTTCTAAACATTTCCGCCAAATAATTCATTGCTTGCATCACATGCCATGCAAAGTAATCTGGACATTCAAAAATTTCCTCTCCATCAAACTCCTTTATCTTCAGTAACTCCTTTATCTGCAATCTTCTCAAGCAATAGCATTCTCATTGTCAGTCTGAGCAATGGCACTGAATTAAGTAAGAGTGGCACCTCCAAGAGCATGTCTCAAAATTTGTCAAAACAACCTTCGGGGTGAGTTGATAAGCAGCTTCTAACATCAATAAAACGAAAGATGTCTGTGGATTCTTTAAAATTAAAGATTGAATTACTCTTTAGATCACTTGAAGCCACACTCAAGAGTCAAGGAGACACTATACCCCGGATAGGTTTTTCGCGTTTGTAGAGCAGAAAAGAAACACTCTCTGTGCAAAGTTTCATCACAATGGCTCCGCTAGTTTTCACACAGCATCTAATTGCTAACGCAATTAGATTGAGTTAGGGGTACACATTGCACCATAAGTGAGGATGATAGAGATACTTACGTACGGTGAGTGAAATCAACTCAAAATTGATCAAAATTTGATCAATTTTGAGTTGATTTCACTCACCGTACGTAAGTGTCTCTATCATCCTCACTTGTGCTGCAATGCGCAATTCCTGTGGTTTTCTGAAGGGTAAATTCATGCAACTAAAAATTAGTTGCTAAAAACAATTCCAAATAACCAATAGGAATGTGCCAAAGCATGCAGAAATCGAGAAATACCTATTCTTTTCTGCTATTTTGAAGCCATGAGAACAAAACCCAACATTTCCAACGGCCGTAAGAAATTTTCTAATTTTTTTCTTGCAACAAAAGAAAGTAATGAGGGAAATGTCGATAAAAGTTGCATTTCCTGCTACCCTGGAGGATCCCTGGCACATTTTTACATAAGCGTGCTATTTTTTAACATTCCAGGTCTTCAGTTGGCTGAAAAAAGTGTACCTACAGACAGGCGTAACTCAAAAATAACAAAAGCAAAGAAAAAGCAATTTGAAAATCCAGACGTTTTTTTGGAATCACTTGTGACACTTCTGGATTTAAGCTGAATATACGAGCATCTGTTTTTAGATCTGCCAGAATCATAAAAATTGACAGACTGATGTAAACATTTTATCAGGACGTTAAATGTCATTTTTATGAAAGATCAGGCATGAAAAAAAATTAAAACGTGGAAAATGGACCAACAGTCGATTTGCATGTGCAAGTGCCAAGAACATAATAGTACTGAGGCAAAAGGTCACACTGCATCAAAACTATGACAGACGGAAGAAAACGGTTTGAGACATGTTGAAACGAAACAAATAAAACTCACAGCCGAATCCTTTCGCAAGATTGCAACAAGTGCAATGTTTCGCTCCCACAGAGTGGAGCTTCTTCAGGCGAACCAGCAGAGACTGCGTCGAAGCTTGATCTGCGTTAGGTGCCGTATCATTCGCTGCCGTTTTTGTGGATGTGCGGGTGGGCGAGGGAAGGGGTGGGGCAGGTGCAGGGAGAGGAAGGAAGGGGCTGGGGTGTGGGCGGACTGGCTGGATTGTTATGGTTATGTGGGGTTGGTGTGCATTCCTCCTGGACCCCACATAACCATAACAATCCAACCAGTCCGCCCAACCCCAGCCCCTCCCTTCCTCTCCCTGCACCTGCCCCACCCCTTCCCTCGCCCACCCGCACATCCACAAAAACGGCAGCGAATGATACGGCACCCAACGCAGATCAAGCTTCGACGCAGTCTCTGCTGGTTCGCCTGAAGTAGCTCCACGCTGTGGGAGCGAAACATTGCACTTGTTGCAATCTTGCGAAAGGATTCGGCTGTGAGTTTTATTTGTTTCGTTTCAACATGTCTGATTTACACGTTCGTGGTGCTCGTGCTGAAATTGAAAACGGTTTGGAACTTCTGAAAGGGCACAGTTCAATGCACTGGATGGATATGAATTTTTTTTTTACAATTTTTGGAAAAACACAACGGAGGGTGTAGTGTCCATCAAATTAGACCGATTCACGAGAGCAAACTCTTACTTTCTTTTAGTTTCACAACAGGGATTAAACATCATTTTGGCTAGGCCACATTTTCCACGTTCTCCAATGAGCCCTGATGGAAATATAAACCTTTAATTAAGACCGATATGGCTGAGTCTCAACTTGAGTCATTGCTGTCGTTGTTGATTGTTGGGAAGGCATCACGCTGGCTGCCATGTGTGCCATCTCAGCAATCAACAAAAGAGCAATGACTCAAGTCTACTTTTAGCCAAGTCACGTCTTACGAATCAGACTAATGTCCGCATCCAAATCCAGCAAAACTAAAGTTGCTGAAAAGACAATACTTGTGATCGGCTGATCGCTCTTTCCCGGCAAGTACACAATTTCCTGAATCGGGATGGAAAAGATTTCAGCTTCCCGAATCGGGAAATAAAAACGCAAGTCCGGTCACCCAATTCCTGCACTAAAAAACTCAACGCAATTGTCACGATTTTCCGGAAAAACTGATGCTGCTACAGAAAATGCCAGAGAGATTGAAATTTTCATGGATTCTTGATTTACAATGGTCATATCGCTATTTGATAGAATCAGTTTTTGCATTGTAATGCTGATGGCCAGCATAACTGAGGCTGAATTAACAAGGGATATCATTCCCAGCATCATTTGGAAAACAAAGCCCCGAATAATAATGAAAACACTTTCATCAAAATTTGATAAGATTATTGCTGTTGACGACACAAAAGGAAGAGCACTCAAAACTATAATACTTTTCAGTTTTCAATTGATTGTACTACTCAGGCCATTTGACCGGGGATTTTGTCCACCCTCACCCATAACTGTGTGCACAATATTCAAACTGCCGAGAAGAGCCTTTTTCTCTGTTTCAAGCACACTTAGGAACTGACGCAACTGGTTCACTTTGTCTTCGTAATTGAGAAGTTTTTCACGCAGATCGCACGAGACAGTTGGGTCATTGACGGCCGTCCCGGATGACTGCATCGAAATGTTGAGTTCGGACAAGGATCCGTTTTTGGCATCAATTATATGCTCACAATTCAGATCATCTCCTTCATAAGGCAAGATATTGGGGACAGCTGCACTGTTAGACGTTGGGTCCAGCAAAAAATGGTCGAGATACTTCTGAACAAGATCGGCCTTGTTCCTTCGAAGTTCATCACGACCGAGCACCAATGCTGGCCCATTCCTTGAAGCGAGAGTACCGGATTGGCTGAAATGGAAGGGGAATCCATTGTCGGCAGGAGTCCTCACGATTGTGTTGTCCTCGAAGCTCTGTCCACTGCTACCTTTGGAACCCCCTTCCGATTCGGGAGATGATGCATCCCAAGCATGCAAACAATCTTTGCTCCCTCCCAGGTCATTCAGCGGTCTTGGAATTTTCACCCCATTCCTTTTCAGACTGGAGTCTGACAAATAACCACAATTTTCTGGAGACTGTGGTTGTCCATTGAATGACCTTCTAATATCAAGGCCCAGAGGCTTCCTTGTGTGCTTTTCACTTCTCGTAACAGCTCTCACAATTCCTCCGTCCATGTTGGCTTGAAGCTCTTTGATGTTTGCCTCGGCAAGGTGACTGAGCATGTCAAGCCGTTCTTGGCTGAAGGCACTGACTGTGGCCTCCAGGAGATTTGCCTTGTGTCGATCAAGCTCCAGATGTCTCTGTGCTGCACTCTGGAGCTTCCTAAGCCTGTTGTCCAGTTTCTGCTGTGATTCCTCTGCAATTCGTAACTTTTCCAATTCTGCATCCTTCAATCGATCTTCCAAGTTGTGAATGTTTAGCTCCGCAAGACGACGGCCTTTGCACTCTGTTTCAAGCTGCATTTTCAGTTGGTCTGATTGAGAAGCTTGTTGATCGTACTTCTCCCGCAGGCTTTTCAAGTTCTTCTCAGTGTCGTGCTGTGCTTCCCGGCTGCTTTCTAGTTGCACGCAGACATTAGAAAGGCTGTCCTGGAGCAATCTGATGGTATCATTTGCTTTCTGAAGACTCTGCATCGAATGAGAAGTGGTTTCTTCTGCATCCTGTTCTTGCTGCTGAAGCTGCAATTCCAGTTCTGCAATCCTATTCCTGCATTCTGCTAGCATCCTGCTGATGGCAGCACATTCTTCTTCACCCTTCAAAACCCTGCCATCGGCAATCTCTTTTTGCTGACGGGCATGGACCAGTTGATCTCGTAAACCTTCAGCAAGCTTTTCTTTATCATACAACCTTTGAGAAGTGACCGAAAGCTCCGCTTGAACTTTCTTGAGCTCAGTTAAAGCTCCTTGCAGCTCCTCAACCTGTGGTGTTTCGATGCCAGACAACTTCAAGCTGAGCCAATTCATGAGCTGAACCAGCAGGCTTTGAGCTTTCAGTGAGACCATTTTATTCTGCCAGATTTCTGAACTGGATCCAAGAGAATAATTAGGAGAATGACTGGAGGTGGTAGAAGACCTTTGGCCAACAAATTCCACAAGATGGAAAAGTACAGTGTGAACTTCATCCAAGTTTGTCACTGAAACATTGCAACCAGGATCATCAAGAGGGTAGGTTGCCTTTACCTGATTGGATAGAACAGGAAGTGGATGTGCAGCAGAGGGTACAGTACTGGAACCACCTGCCAGGCGATCACGCTCCTCCTCCACTCTTTTGAGGAGCATCTGTGTCGATTGCAGCTCTTCTGAAACATGTTTAGCCTTTTCATTCTCGCTTTCAACCTCCAGCATTCACTTTTCAAACTAGTCCCGGCACTGATGAGGTATTTCACCTGATCACTCCTCTTCTGTAGTTCCGCCTCAGCAGTGACAGCCCTCTTTATGAGTGCCTCATTACTCCCACCACTTAAAAGTAAATTCTCCGACTTGTCAAGCTTGCACTGCAGATCAGTAATTTCTTTGTTTTTCTCGTCCAGAAGTTGGTTAAGGCATTCCAAGGAGGACTCCTTATTCTGCAAATCCTTCTGAACTGTGCACAAAACATCCTTCAAATTGTCCGACATGAGTTGGAAGACAATTATTCCATCACCGTCATCAGGGAGCAGCATAGTCGGGCCATCGATGCCTAGAGGTGCTAGACACTTCAGCAATCCGGATTCCAGTTCATGGAAGAATTTGTTTCTCTCTGCATTTTCTTCAGCGCAACGATCTTGCAGCCTAAAATGCTCAGCCCTAATCTGGTCCAGATTGATCTCCTGATTTCTTAGCTGAGTTCGGAGATTCAGGATCTGTTCCCGAAACACAGGCTCCTTCAACTGCTCACCAGTCAACTTCTCAGTCAAATTCTTCACCCTTACTGTCTTCTCGGTCAAATCTGCCTCCAGCTTCAGGCATCTAGATGTCATTTCACTCCTAGCATTGGCCTCTTTTTCCTGCGTTGCATGAAGAAGGTGGTTCAAGTGACTGATTTCGTCTGCTCTGATCTCCAGCTGATGTTGTAGACCCCGAATCTTCGAATCCCAGGAAGCCTTTTCCTGAGTAAGCTCATCCCTCGCCTGTGACCTGAGTAGATCGAGTTCGTAGGCCAAGTCTTGAACCTGGAACTCAAGTTCTTCCCTTCTGACTTCACTCTGCTCCAATCCCTGCACAGCATCTTGAAGCATAAGGAACAACTCCTGTTCCTTTTCAAATCTGCATGACTGAAAAGAAAAGCAAGGATTGAAATAATGATTAAAGGATGTGAGAAAATGTGGTCAAAAGCAGACATGGTTGACCATGCCAGGCTATGCTTGCCACAGGCAGCAGGTTTGACCAGAAGGGCGCTAAATTAGCGACGCCTGTCTCTCAAGTTTCAGTCCCGAAATCCGCTGCTTGTGGCATAGTTGCCAGTCGGAATTCCTCATGGGCTGAGGAGGCCCAGTTTTACAACTGAATTTTTCAGGAGAGAAAAAACAGCAAAAAAATCAAATTCTCACCTCGAAAAAGTTCAAGTTTCCTGTAGGAAACTTCTAAAAACCTGCGTCAACTTAGCAGCTGAAGAAGTAGGAATGTTGAAAAGGTCACTATCCATGCTGCTTTTTAGGAAAACTCATGAAACAGCATTGCAGATAACAACATTGTCCTCACGTAGGATGTTTCTCACAATGGGGACAGTATGAAAATCAGACTGAAAACGGTGTGTTTGAAACCTGAAGAACTTACACGTCAGAATTACCCTTTAATGAACATTTTCCGATGATTTTTATCTCGCGGTTGAGTCCACGTGTTGGGTACTCGGTGCATCTGTTGTCAACATGAGTGCTCGACTTGATGGACACACCAAGCACTCGAAACGTGAACTGGACCGTAAATTACAGTGGAGACAAAAAATGTTCCAAGATGCCCAGTGAAGGTTAATTGTGTGAAAAACTTCCTGAGGCAAGGCAACTTCATTCTTTGGCAGATTCACCATTCAACTCTTCACTAAAAAGAGGGCAGCAAACCATAGGCACTCTCGTCACAACCGGGTCCTGCATAGAACTAATCAGCAGAGTTCAGAGGGGTGTCCCCACACAGCCCTTGGTGCGAGCAATGTGGGAACACCCACTGTGGCATTTCTTGTGACAACAAGGATGTTGCATCCATGCTGAAGAACATGAAATGGCGACAAAAAATTTAATATACCAGGTAAAGCTTTCAAAGTCCAGCAGTTTTGTCACAAGTCCAGGATACCAGCATGCATGGCCTCCAAAAGGCCAGAACACCACATGGAGCACTCTGGGGTTGGTAATTTTGCTTCTGGATTTGTGCTATCGCAACAATGTTTTCCAGATCCCAAGTGGTAGGTAGGATGTGCAACAGCGGTTTTGGAACAA
>JASGXE010014506.1:0-11834 GCA_030068105.1 Sinentomon sp. SZTP_YWyxl | reverse complement strand
AAGTGAACAAAATGAGGAAGAAGACATTTCAATCAGCACATCTCCACAGTGGCGCATTCAAGCATATCCTGACTCAGAATTTATGCATGTCTTTTGATTCCGACGAATTTCTAAACGGATACGTTATTCTATCAGTTTTGGCGATATTTTTGTCTGATAGCGATTCTGGAACACGCGAAAAATGCGCAAGAAGTCGCAAAGTTAATAAAATGCATCACAAGCAGAATATTTTGTGCTTCCAACTCCAAGAAATTGCTACTCAGATACAGCTTCACATCGAATGGCGTCTCAGCCAATTGAAGCGCCAACCACATACCATGGTTAAATTAGATATGACATAAATTATTAGGAATTAAGAAAAAAGGAACAAAGGAACATCCTTGGCTTTTTTTTTGGTTACGACGATTGAATTTTTAATATGATAATTCTTCGGTTATGATAATGAAGTATACAAGTATACAATTATCACCAATTACAGGGCAGTTGTTTTAGGAAGCGAGCAAAAAGTCGGGACCATAAGAAATCCGAGATAAGAGCCGAAAAAAGGCTAATTTATTTTCCATATATAGGTACCCTGGAATTTTTATGAGTTGCACCAACTTAGAGAATAACTCCGGCAAAATGGTGTGTAATATGCCAATATGTGGCACAAATTTTATCTGTGCAACATGTATCAGAAATTTTATCCTGTGTCTGGATGCATTCCAGAAATGTTTTGAGATTTGTTGAGAAATTCGATGCGAAGCTGTTGGTCAACTTATAACTATACGAGTACGTCGTAATTTCCGTCATGGACGCCAACATAATTCTGATGATCGACTTACTCGTAGGCTGTACGAGTAAAAAATCACATTTTTAAAATATAGGTCTCAAGCTCTTGGTGAGAATTTACAAAATTCGCACGAGAACGGAAAATCAAGATCTTCCTGAATGCCGTATAGGCTGTAGGTATACATGCCCCTACCTCATCATTTCCAAGGCAACAAAATCAATGATACAGCACATTCCGTAATCTGTCATAATGTCTCTCACAATGCCGATCTTGAGCTCGGAGAGATTGAATTTTGGATTGTCCTTCACTGAACATGGAATGTGATCTCCCCTCCATTTGCAACCAATTATCATTTCTCCACAGTTGTGGCCGGCCTGAAATATTTGTAAAATTTGCAGTAGAAACTTATTGGAGGAGACAATAATTTGTTCAATTTCATCGGTGCAACCACTGTGTTAATCCACTGATCCAACCACGCTTCTTATCTCAGAACTGCAAACACATATTTTCTGTCACCTGTCGTGAGACACATCTTTCACAACTCGATCTGGTTGAAGGTGGCAAACAGACACGGATGTACGAATGAAGGTACATTTTCAGAAGTTTTTTTTACAGCGAGTTGGTTTCTTCCAGTATGCCAAAGTTTCGACTTTCGAGCAGAATTTGTTCGATTGGACTTATCAGATAAGGGTTACTTACATGGTTCCTGCTCGCTGTTCTGCCCACCCAAATACCTTGACTGACGGCCATTAGGCCATCTCCCATGCGTTTCAGTCACTCTATCTCCATCATACTGGTTAACGGGACATGTTTCATTCGTCTCCGTGTCTCAATGGACCGCCGTTTAAATTTGGTATAATTGTTCCTGAATTCCTGCGGTTCAATGAGTGCGCGAAAAGCTCCAGCAAAGAGACCAAATTCTTGGCAATTTGTTGCCAACATCCGGGTTTCTTCGCTTATGAATTCGAAACAGTGGAAGGCAATCGTCATGAGATTGGGACCAGTGAAACAGATTCCACCAAGTGCTGCACAATTGCTTCTGGAATATCTCATGTTGTTGCATATTTTAATTTGAGCGGTTGGCAAACATGAGCTGACAAAACTAAATAATTCAGAATGGGAATTGGTTAATTTTCATGTGTGAAGTTGGCTGTCACAAGTGTTTTGGCTGAGTCAGTTGTGATTTTGCAAGCGAAAGAACTGAACACGAATGTCGAACCATTGACAGTCCAGATGCAGGAATGGGAATCAATCTGAAACGAACCAAAGGGAATGTATCCTTTTTCACTGGTCGCTTGAGGAGAAACCCGTAGCACGGCAAATGAGTTTAGTTTGCAAATGCAATAATTTTTACATCCATACGGAAATGTTTTTGGCCGGTTTTGCTATAGAGAGCTGACTTGGAGCCAGCTCTCTCTCTCTCTTATATCTTATTTATTTATACGACCTGGACATTGGAGGTTATTTTACATTCCCATGTCGCCCACGAGCGATTTCGTTCGAACCACATTTACGGTGTCTATCAAGTCAGACGGGTGTCTTTACATTATAAACATTAGATGGTTACAGACCATTGTGATGTAATCATCCACGGTATCTTTTTGGCTACTGTCATCCTGATCATTGTATTCTTGGTGATATCTATTTAAATCCTCAAAGTCAACGCCAGTTTCGTTTCGTATAATGTCCAGTTCCGCTTCGTATTCTTCGTCATCCAGTCTCTTCCCGGTTGTCTTTCCCAGATTTCTCAAGACAAAATACTTTATGAATCTTGATTTGGTCTGGTTGCTGGAACAAATAAGAGTAGTATAATTAACGCCAATTAGTGAATTTTACGTTGAAAAGTTACACCCTCACATTTGGGGAACAGTTTTTTATATGTTTAGGTATTTGGTGTTACATACTGGTTTAGCAGATAGCAAACTGTATGATCGAGAACGAAACAAACACCATAAGCGCTGACTTGAGAAAGAACCTGATCAAAGGGAACCTTTCTTCTCAGTATTTACTTAAGAATAGCGTATAGGTAGGTTTTTATAGTGTAGATTTATAGTGAAGATGAAGTCAGATTTTTTTTCTCATGTCGTCTTCAGTGCGATTTCAAGATTTCAGTGAGGTTGTCTAAAATCAGGACAGTACTTGGATCCTTTTTTGTCGACTAATAAACCATACTAGCATGGATTGGACGTCAAATCGCCATCTTGGAAGGGGAAACTCAGTCACAAACCAGATAAAAGCCTCTGCCCAGCCTCCAAGAGTTGCATTTCAAGAAGGAGGAATTCCATATCCGGAAAGAATTCCCGTACACTTTAGGTTACACGTTACGGGAGATAATGTTACATGTTGCACGTTACGGGAGAAACCGAGAAAATGTCACCGTATGTTGAACAATTATTAACTCACAATCCTTTAAATCTCCTTCGCAGAACGTTGTTATTGCAAATTGAAATCGACGGAAATTCAGTGTAAGTCAACGGATATGAAGACGATTCGATCCTTGTCACGACCGTCGATCCGGAATATTGCAACCAGGCGTTGATCAAGAAATAGAGGGCAAAGCTGAAGCTAACTGTCATGACAGATATCCACAATACTCTATGTGAATAAAGAAAATCGAGTTTCGGCCTCTAAAACTGTTTCTCGTATTGGGGCCATCTCGTTCAATCATCAATTTATATATTGTATATTGTATTTGTATTGAAATTTGCGATTTAAATGCAAACATTGCACACATGCATGAGAAAAACAGTCAAGGATCGCAAAAAAGATATGAACAGGACAACGTAATGACTCATTAATGAGAAATAGAAGAGAAGCAAAGTTAAAAGAAAAACAACGACAAATGAAAGTCAAAATGGGAAGAGTTTGAAAAAGAAACGTTTAACTCAAGTTTAACTCAAGGAGCGGTCGAATTTCTAATCAAGCTAGAGTCCTTGGGAGAAAATTCCATTCCCGAAGGGTTTTAGGGAAAAAAAGAATGAAAGTGTGTGTTTAATTTTATAGTGGGAACCAAACATTTGTTGGTGTGGGAGCGGCAGCTATTGAACTGGTTTGCTCGAATTTCATCTGGAAGAGGGATGAGCAGGGAACCCCTAAGGATTTTCTTCAAAGTGTAAAGGCGTCTCTCCGACCTTCTAACCTTCTTGTTGATTCTGAATGGACAAACCGCCATTCTGTGGAACGCGTTCAAAAATAAAATGTGTTCCCATTTCATAAAGAAGTTGTTCCCATTTGCAAGTGACAATCTGTTTTGGGCAGACGATCTGAAAATATTTGGTGCAAAAATGTGTTCATTCTGCCGCGGCTTTGAAATGAAAATGTTTTGTGAATTATCAGGATTGTGCGCAGGAACCGTTGTATGAGAGATTACCGGAGAGAACCTTTTAAACTGTTTGAAGTTTTCTTGATGTTGGCCAACTTCAATGAATCGGGCGTATTGACCTCGTCGTTGAAACAAAATTTGCATATTTCATGAAAAATATGGGTTAACCCCTTCCAGTTGAGATTTACCATCAGTTGATTTTCCACGAATCGTGCACTGCAGCTTTGAATTCATTTGTTTGAAAATATTTTTTGTGATGTTCCAACGGACCAAAAGTGGCTTTTGAACTGAAGGCGGTTTCTTCTGGCAGAAATTGATGACGTCAAGTTATTCCGAACGGAAGAATCGATTAATTGAAAAAGGGCCCTAGTCCGGTGAGAAAAAAAAACTTATGATTAATTTTGAACATTTTCTTCCCCTGGGATCAAGGATGTGTATAAGGTCCAGTTCGTTTTTGAAACAAATGGCTTTTGCTCCCCTTTGGTCCACTGCGAAAGATCTCTTTGCTTTGAGTAAGGGAGCTTTCTCCTGTCGTCATTATCGACATTACTAAGCGATTTTGCACGAGAGTTTGTGTGAGGTGTTTTATTTTTGCTTACTTTTCCCATGCCATCAGGTTCTTTCTTGCAATGTACTTGATCCCATGAAGAGATGTGTCTTCGCAAAATTGCTTGAAAACGGTCATCAAGCCCTTCTTCACCTTCGCTGCACGTCTCGCCAGGGACCCGCCTTGGTTCCCATCGACTCGTTCGCTCGACCTCGAAGCGAATTGTTTTAGCGAAAACTTACTGAACTCCCGGTCCAGTTGATCTGCATATGTTAAACTCCACAACGAACTGTTGCTGTCGTTGCTGTAGAGGTTTCGCCGTTGAATGCGTTGAAAGCGGCCAAGTGTCAGTTCGTTTGTTCTGTCTTTACGTTTTCGCCTGATGCGTGACACCAGATTCACAATTCCATGTGTAAATCTTCGGCCATGTTGCTGGCCAGTCTCATCACGGGAAGTTTCCCCATGAAAGATTGGGATGGAGAAATTGCAAACTTCTCTACTGTACATGACTTCTAAAAAATTTGAGAGATGTTTCTTTAAAATTTAAACGAAACGCCTATATTTTAAAACGTGAAGTAATTGCATTAGAAGTAATTTTAATGATATAAAATGCACTCATTATAACAAATAACGACCCTTTCACGGAAATACATGTTAATTTTCTAATTTTTTATAGAATCTTTCACATTTTTCGGGGAAGTAGACTTGTACAAAAGAAACCTTGGTGGAAAAATGCCGACCGGTAACGAAAGATCGGTTAAAATGGGAAAATTCGCTGATATGATTTTTGTTTTTTTTCTCTCGAAAGGCTGCGTCCATACTGAAAAGAACAGAGAATCCGATTTTCAGGTAAGTTTCGCCTCTTCCAATAACATCGGTACTTTATCATTAATGATGGAAATGTAGACTTGGCCAAATTGCTACTTTGATGCCCTTGAATCCTTTTTCCATTCTTCGTGGCGAAGGCGAATGCTATTTTGTGTCATTCATACCAACCGTATATCCGTAAATGCCTTTCTCTTTTTCTGCTGATGTGGCCATGCGTCTACATTGAAGTGATTGATTGGACGGGTCCGGATTGGCTGATTTCAAAACGACTGTCCTTTCAAAACATTATAGGCTGCTGGTCAGCACTGTCCATTGCCGTGCCGCCTGGTTGCGTTCGGTCGGAAATATCCCATCACAATTTGTGAGATTACTAAAAGCAGAAGATTCAAGCTACCCTGCGGGGAAGAAATTATTGTCATTACTTTCGGCACATTCGTAGGTGCTTTCTAAATTACTGTACTTAATGCCTTGTGATTTCTGTGGGAATAATATGCAAGCTATGGATTCAAATGCAGGAAAAAAGAAACACCGTTTGGTAATGGTCTCTGTGCGCTCAATATCTTTGTTTGGTGCTGATAAAACGCCAATTTGCGACTTTCCCGTCAGCTTTAATTCAGTGACTGCACGTAATATGCCAGGAATTTTCCTGTGCTCAGGATTACGTGGGAGAGAGGTCGGCAAATGGGAGGATGATGCACATCCTCTCCGTCGGTTTCAACGATTGCTGTACCAAAATGCTCCTGGCTTTCTCGTATGTTGAAGGTATCCAGACTCAACAATGATATTTTCACATTTGTTTGCCATGCTGTTCAGTTTCAGTGAGAGCAAGTAACAGCCGGGAATAATTTTTGTGCTGCACGAAACAATCAAGTTGACCGAGAGCGGTTGTGCAGTGTGACGTTCTTGGGTCTTTCTGGCACAAATTTCGCGATTCGTCAGATGGCTTCAAAGATATGTATTTGCCTTGGTTTTACGTATTTTGTTTATACCTACCGGAGCATGGAAAAGGGCGATCATTTTTGTTTGCGCAATTATTGCCGTGATTGGTCTTCTCTTTTTGCATGGAAAGTGAGGCTAGATTAAATGCTGATTGCTTCAAGAAAAATGCGATTCA
The DNA here is from genome assembly GCA_030068105.1 of Sinentomon sp. SZTP_YWyxl. Taxonomy (NCBI): domain Eukaryota; kingdom Metazoa; phylum Arthropoda; class Protura; order Sinentomata; family Sinentomidae; genus Sinentomon; species Sinentomon sp. SZTP_YWyxl. The sequence continues at coordinate 5,251 of JASGXE010014506.1, read as the reverse complement.
AAGATGAAGACATGTTAAGAGCCTCTAAAATAGCAATAAAAAAAAAGACACGGAAACCGGGTATAAGTAGAAACAATAAAAATGACAAACAATAAAACGGGACAATCGTCTTCGTTCATTCACAAGAATTCAAGCGGACGAAAACTTCGTTTACAGCGCGAAAGTCGCAAACTGGGTTTTGGCTGCACCAAACATACGTAGAGCACTAACGAGACCATTACCCACAGTCTCTCTTATTTTATGTTGAGCCTTTTTTGCGGAGACGGTATTTTTCAAAAGATAAAGATCGTGAATTTTTTGAATGCGCGCAAAAATGTTTTTGTCTTTTTGTGTTGCGCATGGAATGGTTCAGGATCTGTTGATGTCAGAATGAGAGCAATAAATGCCGCCAGGCCTTCTTCTTTTTTTGGAATTTCTGTTTACTGGAAACTGACATCACCAAATGACCAATTTCTGTTCAGTGGAAACACATCACCAAATGACCGGGAATGCTAAAATACAGTTGTTCCTTCCTCAGGCCTTTTGGCGTGCGGTCGCGTTGAATTGCATGCAGCTCACAGCTGCAGAAAAAATCTACGTATGGTCGTGACACAACATGCTCTAGGACCATGCAACAATGCCAAGAATGTCATTGATTTGTTGGTGATGGTTGTTTTGCGGCAGCAAGTTATCGATCCAATTTGTAATGTTTCCACTTCCTTCTATTGTTGGGCTTTAAAAGCATTTCTTTAGTGTTTCAGCACACGTAATTATATTCAGTAAAAGAAGGAGGAAACATGCGGTTTTAATAGGTACGAGTTTATTAAAAGAAGGAGGAAATCGATAGAGGATTTTCGAGGTTTATGGAACATTCGGGGAGGGACAATTGAAACCGAAGAGTGAATCGAATCCTACATCAATTCCACCTTTGTGTAGGCATGTAAAAACATCAGAATTTTGGGTCGCAACGTTTTATAATTTTGCATGTTCATATGGCGTTCACAATGCATTGCCTCTATCCATAGATACCATAGCAGTAGATTGGTGGCCCAGAAAAAGGATGTCTGTTCTGAGGCTATCAACTTCATAACTGCTGGACAATATGTGGCTTGCAAATTTGATGTACGTATATGTTAGAGATCTGGTGATATTGATTGAACCATGCTCGTTCAAGTGTAAGTTGGGGAACGTTAGGTAAGTTAGGTTAGATAAGGTTAGGTGCGGTTGTACGCTAGGTTAGGCCAGATTAGGTTGAGCGAGCATATGGATCAACCAAGATCAATTACAATGGATTGCTGCATGGATTCAGCGTGGGGTTAAAACTCGGTTTCAAACCAACCACTCAAAGGCATGGGAGTGAGTTGAAATCGCGCTTGGATTTCATCTCACCTTGGGCATGAGTGATTGATGGAGGATTCGATTCACACCCAGGTTTCAATTGTACATCCCCGTATGTTTCCATTCACTCGGATTTTCCTTTTCATTCAAGCAACAGCGCCCTGAATAAGCGGAATCACGGTTTTCGCTTTGTCTCGCAATGACACCAACGCGAATTTTGCTATACCTAATCGTTCATATGAATAATTATTATTGCGGAGCGAATTTTAGGCTCAAATCAAGTAATTTTACGTCAAGGGCGAAGTCGCTGATTGCAGGCCGATTCTCTATGAAACTGCTAATAGTTAGAAACGTAATATCTGAGATCCTTTCTGTCATCTGCTGGAAAATAAAACTATCATACTTGGATAATTTTGCATGAAACGAAGGATAAACCTATACATACTGGGTTTCCTTTTTTTCATGTCCGAAATAGGCTTCGATTATGCAATGAATGGACCTTTCATGCGAGTACGGTTTTTCGAAAATCGGTCCATCATACTGAAACAATGAAAAAGGAAAATGAGCCGAGGTATAAATTCAATTTTTGGAAGAGAATTTTATTGAATGTAGTACGTAAATAGCTGTGCTTTGATTGAATTCGCAATTGAGTTGAAGGTCAGATTGAACGAGAATGCGGATCGACGTCCCCGAAAGTTTTTGATTTGTAGTATACATGCATGAAGTCTGCTGGCAAGATATCGATCGATAGGCATACATAAAGTAGCGTCCATCGCAAATTTATTGGAAAATACAAAACAACATAGTTTCACATCAAAACCATCAACAATCTATAGGTACCTACATACCCTTCATATTTCTCAATTCAACCGCAAGTCGATGCATTGAGAACCAAAAATCGCCAGAATTCGGCATTTCTTTGCTTCACGCAGGTCGCGGTTGCTGGGGATGTATATTTTTCAGAAAGAAATTATTAAGAGTCAAAATTCAAACATTTGGATTGAAACTAAAGGCTATTTAATGGACAAAATATTTGGAATCCGTAGCCATTCCGCACCTTTCCGATTCAAGTAAACAAGCACTGAGAATTTTGCGTTTTTGAGGCTTCATCTCACGTCATGTTGATCGCAAATATTCGCAGAGATGATCTTGATGACAAAACAAAACGAAATTTATAAACTGGACTTCAGAACAATTATTGTCTTGATACTGTGAAAAACACGGTGTTGCAAATGATAGCGGAACCAAGAAAAAATATGTTTCCTGCAAAACGAATAATCAATCCAAGACAGGTTCTTACAACAGGTACCTACATGCAAAACCAAAGTGCAATGTGTGAATGCGAATGTTTGAATGCTGTGTCTTCAAGCCGCGAAAGATTGGAAGTTCGCCATTCAGAATTTCGTGCACATCGCACAAAATTCCTTTCTCTTTTGTTTTCAACAGACAATTCCACAGAAGTCCGTCCACATCGGTCCTTGAGTCATATCCACATTCAGGATACACATGCTTGCTTGGTTGTGCAAAATAAAGTCGCAATTCTTGAATGGAGTTGATCAATATTTTGGTGAATGCTGGCCGACTGCGAATTTCGTGCCCCAAAATCGGATGCAGAAAAAGTAGACAATCTCGACCATGCTGATGACACTGAAGCCCAAACACAAACTCAGCAATCCACCTGCGCGAGCTGAAAAATGAAAAAAAAATAGATGCAAAATAAAAAACTGATTTTTTTGCAACAGACCTGACTGCAACGCAACAGACCTGCCTACACAAAAAGTAATACCACAACCATCAATTACTTCATGTCTTTTGTGTGAAATACCTTCATGTGAAACTTTCCATGTTACGAGTATGTCAAACACACTTCTCTTTTTGTGGCTTTGATCGATCAAAAAGCGATCATCAGGACAGTTTTTGTCAGATCACTTTTTCCCGAGAGCATTGATTTTTTGTCCCAACCTCAGGTGATCGCCGTGTAGTGGTCTCGCTGTGAGAGCCGCCCTTCTGCCGTCTCTGTGTCAGTTAATTTTTGACTGATTGATTTCTATGATTTTGTAGTTTACTCCTTTCAATGTTATACCTACAGGTAAAATCCGAATGTTAAAAAGGCACATGAAATGCGCATCACGAATAAAACAGAGGAAGCAATCCTGTAGCAATCAGCATCTCGGAGGCAGATTCGAGCAAAGAAAATCTTCACGTCATCCCCTGAAAGACAGGACTTTTCAATGACAGGTCAAGCACTTTCTCAGGGAGAGATTTCCAATTTGAGATTGTCCTGTCTAAGAACGACTGCATGCTAATGGCTAATGTCCTTATTAAATGTCTGGCCTGTGTGAGTGGAGCAAATAATTCTAGTCTTTATGCGAGTAGAATGAAGCAGGCCAGCCCAGATACCTGAGCAAACCGATCCAACCCGATAACCCTAGCAAGAACAAGAAAAGGGTATGTCGAAGGTATGTCCTGATGCATGAGGATTTCTTTTTCTTCTTTTAGCATTTTTTCCTCATTTTCCCAATGGGTTTCTCCCTTAAATTCAGCATGATTTCTGTATAATGAAGAGACTTGGTCGTTTTCAATTCAGTTCAGTTGGAGAGTTTGTAGACACCCTTCGTATTCCCAAAGCAAAAGATCAAAGCAAGTCTTTCAGAAAATTTTCCGCGCTGTCAGATTGCACTTCAAACGTGCCACACGTTCTCTGATGGTGGCAGACAAACACATCTCTTTTGCTTTTTATCCGTTGAAAGAAAAACTTGGTAACAACAATAAGGTATTCAACTTTTTCCCATCGTGTGGCAACGACCGAAGTGGCGCTGGATCAAAAGGGCATAAATTCAGAACTGCACAACGGTGCGGTGAGTCAGTGCTGTAACATTTGAATGGCAATAACCTACACTTTCGATCACTTCTCAAAACTGCATACACCACTCAGAACATCATAATTAAATTTGACGAATAAGAAGGTTTGTGGCAACGATGTGCACTTTTTCGCATATGTTGCGGCAACCAATTACATCAACATAAAAAAAACTCTTCAACGAACCGAAAAATTCCACCGGTGTTATTTCAGGTTTCCTTGCGAGAAGAATACCGTACGGCTCTTTTATGAAGACGTTCAATTCCGCCGTGCTCTTCCTGAAAATAAAAATCAAACACAATGAAATGACAAATTATTGTTGCACGCGTGACGGTGAATGTCTATCATTTGAGGGAAACGTGGCACTATTTCGGTACCAACTGCATGCATTGTTTTTAGTATTGTAATTGTTTTGTAATCTGCAATGCAAATGCAATCATAACACATAAAGAGATCACATCAGCAGTCAAGGATTACAAAAAAACAGATAAAAAAAACGGCACAGCGGAACGACTGTTAACGACAAACTGAAAGAAACAAGCCGGAACAGTAACAGAAATTTTCGATCACCAAAAAAGTTGAAACAGGCAGGCGAACTGTGTACCTACTGTTTTTTGCAATCGACCCTTTAGAACAAATCCCGCTGTTGTCGTATGCAGGCAGAGGTTCAAACTTTCTTTTTACAAAACCAGATTCCCTTTCTTGCCCTATACTTCTAGAGCGTTTCAGATATTGATGAAAATGATTTAAGTTTCCTTGTGCCGTTTATGGATTTGTGCATCGAATGTTTTCCAGATGCCATGTGTTTGTGGTGACATGTGTCACCGCGGTTTCGAAACGAAATTGTCGTTCCTTAATTCCGCAGGCGGCACGATTTCTGGAGGTCGGTCAAGTAAACTGCACCAACATTTCAGTAAGTGAGTGACTGATGCAGTTGATTCCGCCTGACACGCGAATGACGCTCTTATTTCCGTTTAAAGAGCGCTACGCGAGCCGCGACCCAATCTGGGTCCTTCTGTTGATCTTTCTTTCCGGTCGTGTGATTTCTTCCTCTTACTGGGCAGGGGCAGACTG
>JASGXE010014505.1:0-11808 GCA_030068105.1 Sinentomon sp. SZTP_YWyxl | reverse complement strand
GAACAAAAAATGAGTCGAGTTGATCATTGTTTGTGCATTAAATGTCCTGGGTCATGCATTTCTCGCAGCTCAATCAATCACCACATCAGAGAAATATACCTGATTCTGCTGTCCGAAGTTTTCTTGATTTGTAAACGTGTGGAAGTCACCTTGGAGGTACTCGGAGCATACAATTTTTTGCTTTCATCCTCTTAGACCTCAAGGTTGGAAGTTATTTAACAGTGAATATGACATTTTGCCAAAAACTGTGCCGAAAATCGGAAGACGAAGACTGCTGCGACGAAGATGCCAGATGCGCCTGTGGGATAGACACCGGCCACTACACGTGTTTGTGCGATTCGGGGTTCTTCGGGACGGGACTTCATGGGGATTGCCATCGTGAGTGCCAATGCCGTTTTCATATATGGCTGAACTTTTCGTGTCTTCATTTCCCCATTTTTCAATTTTGCTTGTCGTAAGACAGCAAGTGAATTTTTTTTTGTTGTGGAATGACCTTTTCGAGAGCGCTGTTCGTGTGTGTTTTACATTTGGAAATCGCGTCGCTTCAATGAGACCGGATGGTATTTTCTGTCAGCGATTTTTTTGTCCAGTTGGAATCAAAGAATTGGATTTTGACGGACATTTTCAGAAATATTTGCGTTTTGTGACGAAAAAGGAGTTATAAGACGCTATCGGGCCACGTTTTAGCCCAAAACATGGGCGTGTGCCCTTTTTCTCGTTCTATTTTCACGTGATTTTTTTACGTATCTTACGAAAATCTTTTGGTCTTGTGTGTTGATATAATACTCGTATCCCCCACAACAATTGGTGTGCATGCTTATTTTTTGGCTTGCCGCCTGGAATTCATGAAATTTAGAATAGAAATCAAATTTACAGATGCCATCGAACGGAAATTTCTTTATCTCAGCGTCGACTTTTCCGTTCTCCGTTGAGAACATGGAAGTATCAAAGAAACCTTAATACATGGAAGTTATAAAGTTATTTTATCAAAACATCTTTGGTTGAGAACGGATATGGCTTGACGATCAGACCCAGCCCTACGTGAATGATGATTTATGGAAATGTGATTGTGTGTCCGAGTGTTCGCTAAGGACTTTTTGCTCCGTCGAAGCTGAGCAAATTTAAAGTGGAGATGGCTCGGCCGATGACCACCGATTTGGCCTGATTATTGAAACATTTCCACCCAGGTGAAAAGATGAATCGTGTTTTACCGTTTGGTGCTTTTATTTCCTGTCCATATCCAGCGTGCCTCTCTGGATATTACCGCAATGTGGAGGGAGCTGCGTGGGGTTCTCGCCAGTCATGCACACCTTGTCCTGACCCCGAGCACACCTCTGACCCCGGCAGCACCAGCGTTGAAGAATGTTATTGCAAAAGAGGATACCAATGGGTGGATGGCAAATGCAGAGGTAAGTGAGAGAAAATCTGTGGCCATGTCAGTGAATTTGATCAGTGTCAATCAGCTAAAGGAAGAAAAGAGAAAAAAAAACAGCAAAGCAGGTGCAAGCATGCTCCGTGAATGCAGGTGGTAACAGTTCATTCATGAGTAAAATTTCAAATTATTGTGTGGCTTTGGAGCTGACAGCATTTTTACCTGCCAGTTTTCCTGTGAAGAACAGACATGGCCGCCGACCGGGAATTATTACCTGCAGCTCTTTTCGCGGTGCACACGATCGATTATTCCCTTGCAACGAAGGTCGTTGCAATTGGTAATGCCAAGAGGACCATCAAGAAAATATCATGAAAAATCACATAAAAAGTGTTATTGTCGAGAAGCATTTTTCATGGCGACAGACGGCTGTCCAGATTTTCCAAATTGGTCTTTTTAATTGGTCAGGCCAATGTCCAGAATTTTGATGGCAGTTCAGCAATTTGTGAAAAAATGACTACGTCTTATCTGATCCTTTATTCCCAGATAGCCGTAACTACGGCTGACTGATCTCTCCTGTGTCCAAAGATAGCATTACACACAGATAAGTTAGCCCTGCACCTGTTTCAAACCACTTTTGTTGTCGAAGCAGCAATCGCAGTGGCTGTTACGAGGGGCGATAGAAAAGTTTTTGACATCACCTGTACTTCAAAAAATACTGACGTTGTCAAGATTTCGTTTAGCTTGGGCCTTCAAAATACTCTCCGGCTCTTGTCTTACAAAGTTACAGGTATCTAACCCGACCTTCCAACGGCAAATGGTACTCAGAATAGGGTGAGTACCATAGCTCTGAAAATATTGCTTTGGAAAAATCCTGAATATGTGAACATGGCTTTTTCTGCCAAGTTGTTTTCAGTTTGTTTAGGTAACAACCAAAAATGGTTGGTGTGAAATCAGAACTATACCTATGGGCGTGATGAGGCAGTAATTATTTGTACATAGATGTGCAAACAATTAAACTTGATTAACATCAAAAAATCCAAAACTTGGGCATTTGTCGTGCAAAAGAAAATGTTCAAGATTTCAAAACTCAGCAAAAAGTAGTATTTTCATAGCAAAGGAGTACAACCTCATTTTTTTGTCACTATGTCATGAAAAATTGGCATTGTCTGCAAATTTGTGCGGAAAGAGCTGCAGAAATGCTTGAAGTCCAGAACTGTACAAAATCTTGATAGTGGTAAGATTTTCTGAACTACAGGGTGATGTCAAAAACTTTTCTATCGCCCCTCGTTTTAAGGTTTTACTTTATTTTAGAAATCGTCTGTCCCAATTTTGAGCCGCCAGACAACGGCTTTGTCCTGAATGCCACTCATTGCTCCACCACGATTCACGCCTTCTGTGAGATGAGATGCCATCCTGGGTATTTCTTGCGAGGAAGCAGCATCAGGATTTGTAAGGAGAATGGTTCTTGGTCAGGAGTAGACACCGAGTGCATCCGTAAGTCGACATTTGTTTGTCTTCGGTGATATTTGCATCAAGGGAATATCAAGTCATGAAATTTGATTTGCTTTGCACTGGAAATGCGTGATATGCGTGAAATGCGCGATATTTCCATTTGCGTCAAACTCAAATGTGATCACGTTTTCCATTTCGTCTTTGTTTGTAACCTCTCATTTTTTTTCCTTTCGTTTTTCAACCAGTGAGAACATGCTCAGAGATTGCACCTCCCAAAAACGGGAACATAACCTGCAGCAAAGGAGGTTTTGTGATCGACACCGAATGCTTATTCCAGTGCAAGCCAGGCTTCTCTTTGATTGGTGGAAGAAGACGGACTTGCCTCGCAACTGCGACATGGGATGGAAGCAGGCCATATTGCAAACGTACGTCATGTGGACCACTTTTGTTTTTCCGCCAGCCACCCGAACATTTTCTTCAACTTCTGTGGGAGAGTTGGGTGGAACCTCGATGAGTGAGGTGAAAGGCCGAAGGCCCGCCTCAGAGACCCCAGTCTATCCCCCCGTGGAACTCTAGGATGGCGGGGACACCTTCGCAGGGCAAACGCAAAAAAATGAGTAAATTCCACACTCCTGTTCAGACGTCATGCCAAGTACTCGTACAATGTTGGAACTTGCTTATTTTTTTTTCCCAATCCACTTCCGCATGCGCGTCTCTGATTGGCTGTTGGGAATTCCAGCCAATTTCAACATCCAAATTTCAAAACCAAACTAAACCAAACCTAACCTGACCTAACCTAACCCTATTGTGACCCCAGAAAGAAGTTGCGAAGCGGTGGCAAACATGCCAAATGGCAAAAAGCGGTGGCAAGGCAAAAATGCGAAAATAGATGACGTCACAAATTGAGACGACGTGATTGGCTGTTGCGATGCTGCTGTCCGCGGAAGTGGATTGGGAAAAAAAATGTGCTTGGAACTTGCAGCGACAATTTTCAAGCGACTGTTTGGTATCTGTTTTACGCAAGCATGATTACTTACACTCACACAGGAAGGGCAGGTGTGCAAATCCTTGATGATCAACGAAGTTGCATTGCCAGAATGCAACTTCGTCACAGAATGCACAGATAAAGAAGTTTTTCTTGCGTTTGTTTTTTATTCTTTTGTTTTTTACGAGTACAAGTCGCATACAAATTTTGAATAATTTTGAAAGGTGTTCACTGTTTACAGCAAATTTCTGTCCAAAGCTTGAAGCTGTTCCCAATGGAAGTGTCTCGCCAGAAGAATGCACTGCCAACCAACAAAGTCCAGGAGAAGAGTGCACCATCCAATGTGACACAGGATATAAAATCAACCAAACAGATGAGAAACTCGTCATCAGGTGTATGGACGTTGGAAAGTGGAATGCCACCGTTGATCGAATACAGTGTGTTGGTTGGTGAACCACAATGTGAAAATAAAATTATTGTCCTTGTAGTTGTAGTGTAAAATGGCATTCCCGCCTGCACTGATTTGTGGTGACATTCGTGCACTTTTTTATTCATTTATAGGCCACCTGAATCATGGAGGTATGTGAAACTAAAACTTGAAAAAAAAATTGAAAAAAAAAATTTTTTTTTCGAACCTTTTTTTTGAATTTTTTTTTATTTTTTTTACATTTTTTACAACGTTTGAAAAAATCCTGACCCTCAAAGCAAGAAGCTCTGCTTTCCCTTTTATCCTCAAAATTCAAAAACTGAACTTCAGCATTTCAGTCATTGCGTGGTGAGCGCATTGCGGACGCAAACTGTTAACCCCTGCTTTTGATACCCCGCTCTCTCCCATCATTTATCATCAATCGGAGTTCATTCAACCCGCAGAGGACATCAAGTTTGGAATGGACTTTTGTAGCGGTTCTTTTTATTTGATTTTATATCTTAACCAGTTTGGGGACAAATTAAAGTGGTTCCTTTCAAAAACCATCACCAGTCTTATGAACCATCGAACTACTCAAGTGATTACAACTGAAACAGTTTCGAAACTTGCAGAATCAGGGTCACGCACTTTTTACCGTGACCATGCTATCGCTCGGACCCTCCTCTTTAGAGACAGACTGCGTGATGATGAAAATACGTTGGCGGATGGTCAGACTTAAAAGAATATCTGTTCCCCCTAACTACGTGGGCAGGAATGATCACAATTTTAAACTCCGGTCAAAGATTGCCTGCAGAGATGTGGGGAAGTATTCTTTTATGTGTAGGACAGTAAGGGAATGGAATTCTTTGAGCCCTGTGGTCTTTGGAATTGCTCGTGATATAAGTCTGACATTTAAAAATATTATGCAGTGGACGAATTAATCTAGTTTTTATCCTGTCTGGATAAATTACATGTTGTTTTGATTCATGTTGTCTTTGCGTCACACTATGACAATGCCTTCTGGTTGCTATTGTTTGTGCTATCCACATTGTAATTTGCGCAGGAGAAGCCCATGCAAATTAAACCTAATAATAATTTTATAAAAAAATAGAATACAGATTAATGTCATCAGTGTCGGAGTTCGACGCAAGGTTGATCCCTCTGGCCATTATTAGAACAAATCCATTGTGTCACTGCACCTGCAGACATGGAAGTAGCATATCCATGGCTGTAAAATGTAAGCTCAAAAACTTGGAAGCGTCATAATAAGAATGGGCTCCATCCATTTCTATTTAGCAAAAAAACTGGCGGAATTTGCCCACCACAACCACTTCCGTCTGGTCTTTAACAATTGGCATAAATTATGCAGAGCATATAGCAGTCATTGCTTTCCATACCAAAGCTTGCAGCACTGACAGAGACGAAGAGCGTTTTTAAAGGTGAGATTAAGATACTGGCTTTCTTTCTTATTTCCAGACCATATGCCACCAGAGATTCACTGCCCAGAGAATATCACAGGTCAAATCCCAAGCAACAGTTCACTTGCAATGATAAATATACCAAGGCCGAACATGACAGGTTTGCATTTTTGCAACATTGATCCCTTTTCACAAAAAATGCTTTTGTGTTTCGTAAGTTCATACCCAATGAACTAATCGAAACAAAGCATCGTTAACGGTTACAAGGATTTTTTGCTTTGACTTTTCCTGTGATAAATATTGCTTTGTATGTTGGAGTCTAACTTTTATTCACGAGAAGGCAAAAACCTGGCAGCTAATTCATCCAGAAAGCAAACCCTGCTTCGAGTGTTGTCATCTTTCGTTGATTTTCATTTCAGATAATTCCAATTCAGAACTATATCTGATAGAAATTCCTTCAACAGAAGCACCTCACCGGTTTCCAGTTGGTGAATGGAGCATCGAATTTGTTGCTGTGGATGCTTCAGGAAACAACGCCAGTTGCAAATTGAACACAACAATACTCGGTAATAAAACAGTTTTTTCGCTAGTTAGGCTTGCGTGTAGCTTATAGGGATCGAACAATTGCAGAGAATGAATGGTGGAAAATCGTCCCATTTTGCCACCAATTCTCATCAATTGTTATTCCTGCATGTGGTACCTCTCGCATTAATTACCAATTTAAAGGAGACCAGGAGACCGATTATGCCTGCGAGATGTGGACGTCTGAAAATATGCAAACAATTTGTAATTCTCCCGTTTGCAACTCTCCGTTCGATGTTGCAGCTGTGCTGCGACTTGCGTGTGATCTCTGGAAGTGTGACACATGTCTGGTGCATTGGCAGCTCCACAATCCCCTGCGAGCAAGGCGTTCCTGGGGATCTGAAAAAACGTTTCCCTCTCGTCTTCAACATCAAAATGTTTTTTCAGCAACAGTTTCAATTAAATACAGCGATGGCTTGTGCCTTTCATAAAATTGTCTCAATTAGCTTGTCATTGAAAAACTTGGTCAACAAATGTGGTTCCCCTTTAGTTTTCCTCTGTATGAATGGTAAACAACAAAAGAAAACGAAACCGAACATTATATCACAAACTCTGAATTCCCTCAGATCTCGATCCACCAAACATTGATACCTGTGAATCGCCTCCACCAATATTCGTCCCGGAAAAGAACAGATCAAATCAAGAAAACTCAACTCTTTTTGCCTGGGAGATACCTCAATTTTCAGATAATTCGGGGCCAATATTCAAGGTTGGTGAAACATTCATGAAATTTCCATTGTGATTGAATATAAATGGCCCTTGATGCACAACCACATTTTCAATGCTGAAGATCGACTGGAAGTTCCTAATGATTTAAATGAGTCATTAGTCAGTCAATCACTCAAGCGAGAAACATTCATTACTCTATTCCCCACTTACGGTGGCGAGATCCAGTTGAAAGGTAACTACGTATACCTCCGAGGTAAGCAATGTTAAACTGCCATCTGCTCTTCCTCTGAGGCAAAGTAGACGGCACTTTAACGTTGCGGATCTCGAAGGCAAAGTTACCTGTCAACTGGATCTAGCCACCGTTAGAGCCTTGTTTCTTTATCATACATGATCGGGATGTATACCTACAGGGAGAACTTATTTTCAGGAGCCTCTGAAGTCTATCGCCTTTTTTGTCAGATGAACCAGACTAAAGTTTTTGAGTGCGCAGGCAGTGCAGCTGAAAGATCATCGATGGCACACAATAAGGGAAACGTGCATCAGGGATGGGAAACTGAAAATGGGAGAAATCGATTGCTGATCTTCAATTTGGATAAGGAAAATTAAAGGTCGGGAACCTGGAGCTGTGACGGAGCGAGGTCTGAATGCAGAGATTTGAAATAAAAGTTGCGTTTTCTGTGTCTGTAATCTCACCAGACCATGAAAACATTTCTGCCATTTTAAGTAAAGTAACCACTGAGAAAAACGTCAATCCGTCAGCAATAAAGAATGTGTGGAGTCTCTCCAAGACCAGCGATGATTGTGAATTTGCCATTTATACATGCGAGTATGGTTCCGGTTCAAAGTTTTTTTGCGACCGAAGTAAAAAGCTTTGACTTTCGCCTTGCGTTTATTGAGGGGGTATAATTTCAGGCTTGCGCAGGAGGGCAAATCTAAGGAAGGATTCGGGCACAACCCAGTCGAGGGGTCTGGTGTGAGGCCCAGCAGGGGTTCAAAGGGCATAAGCTGAAGAAATTAAAAAAAAGGGTTCAGTATTGGTGCAATATTCGTGTTTCAGAGGCCAAATTTACCACCAGGGTTCGCCAAAAACACATGGCAGAGGGCGTTTTCAGGTGGGGCTGTCGCGGGTCGCCCCTCCCAATCACCTGAAATGATGCCCCCTTTTTTCGTGTGCTGACGCTGTTTCGGGGAGCAAAATATGCCAAAAAACTCTTATTCTTTGCGAATTTTCAGATACTAAGGGAACCAGAGGAGGATAATTTCGTTATTGGAACAACAACTGTAAACTATACTGCATTTGACAATTCAGGAAATAATACAACCTGCTCGGTTACCATCACCTTGAAACGTAAGTTTGAAGGCAATTTTCCAATTGCGTTTTTGCAGGCCTTCACGTGTCCGGGAAAAGGAACACCCTGGCCCACTGAGGCAGATTCAAAATGTTCAAAGCCTCATTCAAAAGTGTTACCCTTCTTTGAAACCTGATTTTAACCTGTTCCCGAAAACAGTGGGCCGAACATGTCGAAGGTTTATTGGAAACTTTTCACCCTTCGGGCGATTTTAAAAAATTGTTCAGATCTTGTATTGATCCTTTTTGGGGCCACCACACGTCCTTTTGCTACTCCAAAATTTGGTATTCATTTTCTCCAGGTACATATCGTTCTGACAGTGCATAGTTGTGGTCTGATATCATCGACCACAAGAAAGGCCACTGCTGTTTTTGATCGACAAAAACACAATTGAATCAGTGAGAATAAAAAGGTCATATGTCCACAAATCACAATTTTAACAGAAGATCATATGTCCATGGACTTATGACATTTTGATTCCAAAGCAGAATTTCGTACTGAATATTTCAGCTATTTCAGGGGTTTGAGAATGTCGGACAACAGCCATTTTTATTGCAAACTGTGGATGCATACATGGCATACATTTTTCCGCTCTTGACTCAAAATGGCCAAAATGTGGACATATGACCTTTTGATTCTCACCGATTCAATTTATATCACTTTTCAAAACAGCTTCTCAGAAACACGTTTCTCAGAAACAAGCAAGAAGAATTAAGAAACAAGACTTGCTTGTGCATGACCACTTTTTGAACACCCTTCGTAAAACATGCATCAATAAGCATTGGGTAAAGAATATTGAAAATTCCATTGAGAATTAAACTGAAAATTCCCTTGCGCAAGTCATTTGAAACAGTGGACGTTTTTGGACACGTTTCCTAAATGTTTCCCAGGAGAGACCCCCCCCAAGGTTGAATTCCAGTATTTTCAAAAAAAAAAATGTGTTCTTTAGACAGATCATGCAATGGAGATGAACCAGATGTCAAAAATGGAAAGGTCAACTGCTCTACGATGAAGGGGGACGAAACTGTACCGTGGAATGTAACTCTGATTTTTTTGCATACAAAAGCAACAGGTTTCACACGTTCACATGCGAGGACAAAGAAGGACTCTGGAAGCCTCCGAGAAACAATGGAAATTTTCCACAGTGTGCACGTGAGTTGAATTCCATGATTTGAAAATTGAAATGCCACAAGAATCGATGAACTTGAAATTTTCGCAGAATGAAGTATGAAAATTAGCTTCGTGCATGTGTTTGGCATTTCTTTCTTATACAGGGTGTCCCAAAATTAACTATACACTTTTGTTTTCTTCCACATGGGTTTTATTTGAGGTGGTATTAAATTGGTCATGGCTGTCAGACACAGCGATGAGCAACGTCGAAAAATTGTCTGCTGTATGGAAGTGCATTCCCGTGCGACGAGTGTCCAGCAGCTGTTTCAGAATCACTTTAACATCCCCAGAAAACTGTGTTTGGAATGCACTCAAAGTTTGTCGAAACTGGCTCAATCAAGCAGGCACCTGGGGCTGTCCGTCCACGCTCTTGGCGCTCGGTGGAGAACATAGCCATGGTGCAAGAATTGACGGTGGGGAGGCGAAGCCGACGACTTCTGCACTGCAAACTGCAGCAGATCATAAATCACAAGTTACTCACCACGACCTCAACCAATTGCGTCAACGAATCACAGCTGCTGTGGCCGCGACAGACCAAGACATGACTTTCGACAACTTTCGCCAACTTCGTCACACGCCTCATGCTCTGTTCGGAACGAAATGGGGGCCATATCGAAGAATTTTTGCCAGGACATTAGAGAAATTACAAAGTGTATAGTTAATTTTGGGACACCCTGTATGACGTCCGCATGTAAGCAATGGTGGACTTTGCAGCCCACAGGACTCCAACATACTCAGACATTCAAAATACGTGGGCCACAGGAGATTTTTGTCAGAATTTTGAAGCACGGGGCAATGTTATTCCCCATCTAGTAAGCGCTGTTAAATGCATTCCTTCATGTAATGTGTTTTGCAGCGCATGAGAGATGGGGAATTACATTGCCCCGTGCTTTCAAAAGTCTGAAAAACTCGCCTATGACCCGGGTAATCAGAATGGCTCCGTATAAACAAGTGTAAAAATGCAAAAAATGGATTCCACTTTAAAACAATGCAAACTTTTCAGCTTGCACAAAAGTGAAATTCCTCCACAATCTTCCAACGAAATGGAAGGGAATCAGCATTTCAAAGTTTAGCCAAAGATTTGGGGACAATTCACGGAAAGCTTTGCGACTGTGGCACTGATCCGTTTTTCCAGTTTTGTCTCAGTGGAGCTGCATTCAATGTCGCCACACATGCTCACATGACAATTATTTTGAACTAAATTAGTCTGCTGCATGCAGTGCCTGAGCGTTTGATTTTATGCAGTCGAGTTATTCATTTTGTTATTTGTCTTTTGAGCGCCTCAATTTGCAAAATGGCTTGTGGGTCGAACAGTTTGGTAAGAAATGGTGGTCCGTGGATGGCAGGTGGCCAATCGACAGGTTTTGTGGAATTCCATGTAAAACAAACAAACAAAACAAAACGAAATGTCTCTGACATTAACATTTTCTCTCCATTGAAACCCGCGATGAACCCAAGAACTGCGTTAAGAAACGGAATGATGGCACTGCGCAAAACTTTGAAATCGAAGTCTCTGATATAAAACAAGAGACGAAATGAAGATTTGTTGAAATCACATCAGATTGATGTCACATTTGATTGAAGTCACATCAGATTGATGTCACATTTGATTGAAGTCACATCAGATTGAAGACACATTAGATTGAAGTCACATTAGACTGAATTCACATTAGATTGAAGACACCTAACTAGATTGAAATCACATTGGACTGAAGTCACATTTTTTATTGAAGTCACATTAGATTGAAGTCACATTAGATTGAAGTCACATTTCGAATACGTTTTATATTTCAGGTGAATGTGAACCAGGAACCTTCTCTGACGATGGGCTTCAACCATGCCGAACATGTCGAATTGGGACCTTCCAGCCGGAAGCAGCTCAGACCCGCTGTCTGCCTTGCCCGCATGGATTCACAACACGAACTCGTGGAATGAAATGGGACTTGGATTGTAAAGGTAACTTACCCAATAAACAATAATCATGCATATTCACGTGTGTGAATTTGGGATTAAAATTGCTGATCTACTTGCACTGACCCATTTCAGTTGTCCAAGACATCAGGCGTTTTGTTCCTGTATTTGCGACTTGTGGGGTTGAGACCCAACACGAACGAGAAAACGCTGATGACCGCTCTTTGGTGCCACAACACACGGGTTTGCAATCGTCAAACTTCATGGTTATTACCTGCAACGTTTTCGCTCGTTTTGGGAAGGAAGCATGAAGTTCAATTGTTCAAAGCACGAAACCTTTTCAATTGTTCAAGACAACTGAAACAATCCCGCCCTTTGCACTCAAGTCACAAAGTGATCCTCCGTCAGGCTCTGCCGGCGGAATGTTTTCGCAGCCGATGCTTTCACACAGGTCGAACCTGGTGTTCCTTCCCAAAACCAGCCAAAATAAGATG
>JASGXE010014504.1:0-12900 GCA_030068105.1 Sinentomon sp. SZTP_YWyxl | reverse complement strand
CTTGAAGCTCGTGCAGTTCTTGGAAGTGAGATCACAAAGAGGCTTGGCTATATCAGCAAACCCCTTGACAAACATTCGGTAGAATGAGGCCAGGCCCAAAAACTGGCGCACTTCGTTCACAGACTTCGGCACAGGATAGTTCTCAACGACAGTCGTATTCTTCCTGTCCGGTCGAATTCCGTCCTTCGAAATCACGTGTCCCAAGTAGGTCACTTCCTGACATGCGAAATTGCACTTCTTGGGATTCAATTTCAAGCCCGCTTCTCTGATCCTTTCAAAAATGGTTCTCAAATGAGCGAAATGTTCATCGACACTTTTGGAGAAGCAAATAATGTCGTCCAAATAGATCAGTGCTGTCTCCCACTGCAATCCTGCGAGGATGATCTCCATCAATCGCTGGTATGTCGAAGGGCTGTTGCACAGGCCTTGTCCAAGACGTGTCATGTTGTAGAGGCCAAAAGGAGTTATCAGCGCCGTTTTCTCGCGATCATCGGGGTGAATTTCTACTCCCGTGAATCCTGAAGCCATGTCCAACGTGGTGAAGAATTTGGCTCCCGAAAGTTGAGTGAGAGTGTCGGAAATATGGGGTAATGGCCAAGAGCACTTCTTTGTCACTGAGTTCAGCCGTCGGTAGTCCCCAACGATTCTGCATCCGCCGGTGCGCTTCGGAATGACCAGCAGTGGGTTGGCCCAAGGGGACGACGAGGGCTCCAGAGCTCCTGCCTCGATTAAAGCATCAATTTGGCGCTTCAGCTCCTCTCTAAGGTGGAATGGCACCCTGTATGCTCTCTGGCGAATGGGGGTTGCATCCCCCGTGTCTATGCGGTGATACGCCAAGGTGCATTTGCCAAAGTCAAATTCGTGCTTTGCAAAAATGTCATCAAACTCTTGCAAAAGCTTTTTAAGTTCCGCCTTTTCGCCAGAATTCAGAGAGTTCGGTTGGTTTTCACATGATGACACCACACTTTCATCGATTGTGCAGGTCGATCCACAGAATAACTCTTGCGGCTCTCGTTTATCAAGATGTGATGTCACTTTGTTCAATGGGCAAAATGTAGCTACACGGGTGCCCTCGTACAGTGTGATCGCTTTTTCTGATGGATTCAGAACACGAATTGGGAAGACACCATCTCTGCTGCACACCAGAGCACTGGCGACGTAGTAGTTGCTGCGACAGGTGCTTGGATCTGCGGAAACTACAAGTCCTTCCTGGCTTTTCTCATCGTCGATTTGTGCGTTGAGAAAGGCCTCACTTCGTCCCGGCACCTGAATTGTCTGCCTCACTTTCACTTCAAGTTCCTGCCGGGTGGCATTCCTTGCATGAGCAACGTGACATTGCGGTAACAGTGATGGCGTCACAGAAAAGGGGTGCCGAAATTTCCTGTCTTTGGCACTGCTGATCTCGCATGTGTCGAAATTGAGGTTCATGGCATTTCTGACCAAGAAATCAGTCCCGAGAATGACCTCACAAATTAAATCCAACGTCACCCAGGCTACCACTTGCGTTTTGAAGGCTCCAAAGAGCAGGTTCAACGTCACATAGCCGGGCACCGTGAGTTGTTTTCCGTTCACTGACACTAACTTGAAATTCGAATCCGGTTCGGGTACAAGTTCCAGTCGCTTGCATAAGTCCAAGCTAATTAAGCAAATTGGACTTCCACTGTCCAGGAGAATCCTGTTCATAGAGTGGCCTTCAACGAAGCCATGGGTGTAAACTGGTGTGGACGAAATGGATACAGATGCGATGTGGTGGGTCAGCTTTGGCGCTGGTCGGTGACCCTGACGAGCAGCCCCTACCCGTTTAAATTTCTCTTTGGGCACTGGGCTTTGAAGTGGGATGCTGAATTGCAAATGAAGCACCGCTTGCCCTGTGTCTGCGGAGCGTTGACCTCCTGTGGTTTCCTCTGGGGGTATATCTGCCTCATCGGGACTTGTGGAGATCTGTGCTCACTGAGATGAACGTGGCTAGGGAAACCAAATCCAGAATTGCAATTCCATCCTGAGGAATGGCAAAAATTCTCAGCCATGCAGGATGGTGCTGGACGGGCACAGCACCGAGGTTCTTCCACGCAGTAGTTACCGCACCTGGGATGGGCATGATCCTGATATCCAGGGTGTGAACTCATTTGGGTACCACTTCTGGCGCTGCCGTTGTTGTGATACCCTGCACCTTTCGAATCCTGATGAATAGCTGAGATCGCCTTTCCCGATTCTGACTCCTGCAAGGTGCTGCGAAGCTTCGCTAATTCTTGCGTCATCTGTACCAAGGCCAACGCAGTTGCTGTGTCAGTTCTTTCCTGGGTGGCCTTGGTTTCGCCTCCCTGGGAGCTGCAAGCTTCACGTCTCTCCAATTCAACGAGGGTCTCCATCCGTTTGGCTGCCGTAACTGCTTCTGAGAGTGTCCTCGGGTCAAACTGGAGCACTTTCAGTCTAACGCTGCGTCGGAGGCCGGTCAGGAACTGTTCTAAGATCAGGACCTCTTGGGTGTCCTGACTGGCATCAGGAACGGCTCTCTGCATTTGTCGTCTCAAACGGCTCACGAACTCCTCAGGGGTTTCGGTGTCTTTCTGCACACTGGACCGGAAGTCTGCCAGGTGAAGTCTTCGTGACTCCGGGGGCACAAATACCTGAACAAGTGACCGACGCAGTTGTTCGTAACTTGCCTTGTCTTCAGGTGCCAAACTGTCATATGCCTCAAAGGCTCGGTCCTTCAGAAGAGTGGGCAGAAATCGGCACTTCACCTCTCCTTGCCAGCCGTTTGCCTCGGCACACACGTCGAAATACTTTAGCCAAGTTTCAAAGTCTCCGTCCGAGAATCGCTCCGGCATGGCACACACTTTTTGCAAATGGGTATTATAAACCACTGCCTGATCCGCATGGTTATTAGCCATGATGTCGCCAACACTTGCAAAAGAAACAGGAGTTCCGATGAGCTTCAAAACGTCTGTCTGCAGTTGAGCTTCACCGCTGCCACCAATTGTAACGTGCTGAGTGTTTCAGTAATTAGACAAGTCTATCTACAGCTGTACAACAATCCTTGCCGGAAACTTTAATTTCTGTATGTACAATTATCCAACAGCAGAATTCCATTCAGGAGCGACAAGCTCGTGAAACCAAAATATAACTGCAGTCCAAGCAGACCAACACGACCTTCTTGTTCAAGCTCTCAAACAAGAATCTGTGTCCCGTGCTCTGGCTGTTTTCAAGACGCAAGTCCAGAACACATGCTGAACTCCCCCTTCAGACATTAACGTCACGGCGATCATAATTCAGAAACATCTGGAGTCTTTTAGCAATACACAAACTGTACAGAAGAATGGCGGAGCTATGGAGATAGCTTTTCCTGTCCAGACGAACTCCTGTTCAAAAGTAGGCCATTATCGTAAACATGTCAACGGAAAGTGAAATGAGAAAAAGGTTTCCCAGAAACGGTAAACTAAAACTATATTCAAAGAGCAGCAGACGGTTCACACTTATGATATGTTGCGTAAATTTCATTTCTGTGTGCACAACGCGTATATCTTTTCCATTGTTGCATTCAAAGATGCATCCTGACCGTATTATTGAATTTGTTGATTAAGTTTATTTATTTCTCAAACTATCCACAACATAGTGAAGCGTCAAAGGTATAAAAACATTAATGAAATGAATGAATGCCGTTTATTTTCGGGGTTGCCCCCCTTATCAAAAAATGCAAACTACAACAGATGCAAAAATATGACAGAAACACACCAATTATATGCACACCCATCAAGAAAAATGAATCAATAGACGGTGCTGGAGAATAGGTACACTTAAAGGGAGATTGAATGTGGACACCGGCAACTGATTCCACTCAGCTATCGTTCTCGACAAAAAAAGAAAACTTCCCAACGTCCTTTTGAAAATTAAGTAACCTGATTTTATAAATATGGTCTCGACGAGAATAAAAATGTGGCTGCTTTACATAGTCCAAAAGCTCACCCCATCCTCCAACATTAGATACTATCAAAAATAGTGCATACAAAAATAATCATCATAGGGGCCTCATTTAAGTGGAAAACACTGTGCTATTTTGATTCTCTGATCTGAGCACGACGGCACTAATCCACACACAACGACACCACATGCACAACATGATGGTGGGTACTTAAATCTAATCCCATTTTGTTATCCCTGTGTTTTACACACCAATATGTTTTGGCTATATGCTCCCATTTTCGAGCCTTGTTCGAAGTAATTAAACTCTCGAGACGGTAGGCGGTGATATGGATTACCACAAGTTCTTTTTGTGGAGGACACAGAGTGCCTCTACCACCAAAAACGTCCCTATTTGGCAAAGAGCCAATATCAACAAACGTGCCACCACTTCCTAACATATTTCACAATTTACGAATAATCCCTGATGGGTTTCCCTCTAACTCTCTACCAACAACCCACGCGTTCGTAATACACAATAGCAATTCATTTTTAGAACATACGAATATGTACTTCCTCAGTTGTCTGGTTTCAACCCAATTAGATAGAGAGAGAGCAGAGAGAGGGAGGGAGGGAGGGAGAGCGAGAGAGAGAAAGAGAGAGGGGGAGGGAGAGCAAGATTTTCGATCTCCCCCTCGCGACGTCCTCCCCTCCACCATTAATCTCTCGTCCCTGCTCTCTCTCTCGTTTACCTTGGTTTCACCTCACGGGTTTTAAGACACGTTGGGGGTGTATGCCCTGGAATTTTAACACATGTATCCCACATGGCCTCGACTCGCAGAAATGTGATTATCAGTCCACATCCAAAGAGGTGCATACGAGTATTTCATTGCTGACTGTAACACCCCCAGATTTCGACAAAATTCTCCCAAATTCACTTGGATCACCTCCCTGACCTGACTCTATACCTCTGTGCCTCTACCTCTCTCCCTCCCCTCTCTCCCTCTCTCTCCTCTCTCTCTCCCCTCTCCTCTCTCATCCCTCTTACCCTCTATCTCCCCTTCTCTCACTCGAATTGAATTGAATTGAACTGAATTGAATTGAACTGAACTGAATTGAATTGAATTGAATTGAATTGAATTGAATTGAATTGAATTGAATTGAATTGAATTGAATTGAATTGAATTGAATTGAATTGAATATTCGTATACCACTAACTTATGTGTACCTATCTAGATTCTTTTTTCCCGAGAACTCTTAAGGATTGGAATGCCCTACCAAAGATTCCCCAGAACTTCGAGCAATCACTCGTGTCACACTGTCTCCACTGACACTTGACTTTTCTTTCTGCCGTTTTTCATTCCTTTCATTTCAGTATTCGTCTGCAAAAATTTGTGTGTTGCCTTTTGTTCATTGCATTTGATTTTCACTCCTGACATACTTTTCGTTGCTTTTTTGTCTCTCTGATTGAACTGATCGTTATTTTTTAGTTGTCTGTAAATATTAACTTTTGACATATTAGCACATATATTTCAGCAAATAAAAGCAAATAAAATCGAATTAATTAAATGGGTTAAGTCATTTATACGGGGGGGCACAATTGCATGATCACAGGGAAACATTTTCAGAAAACAACAGTACCCTTAGCCGTGCAGTGCAATTGTGTCCCCCCTTTGGCACCAGCATACGGCACAGCGTGTGCCTTTTCTCTGGAGAAAAGGTAGTCGGTTGAAATAAGTTATGCGCTTTGGATAGGTGCCAGAATGTGTTAGGATAGCAGCATGTGTTTTTGGAAGCATGTGTTAGGTTAGGTTAGGTAAAGTTAGGTAAGGTTAGGTCAGGTTAGGTTAGGTCAGGTTGGGGTTCTGTGTAGTGCAAAACGAACCTTTACTTCAACCTTATTCGTGCTGTTAATGGGCTCAGCACAAGGAAAGCAATGGGCCCTGATCAAATCCCAATGTCATTCTTCAAAAACTTGAACTTATCCATGGCTGCATATTTGCAGCTTTTGTTCGAAAGGATGCTGCGAACGGGAATTTTTCCTGATCAATGGAGGGAGGTTACCATTGTTCCGGTTCCCAAGAAAGGTTGTAGCTCTAATCCACTTAATTACAGACCTATTTCACTTATTTCCAGTGCTCCAAAAATTTTTGAGAAACTGTTGTGCAACGCACTGTTGGACTTTGCTGCTTGCAAGGGTTTAATTCATCCCCTCCAGCATGGGTTTCAGAGCAAAAAGTCCTGTGAAACTCAGCTCATTGGCCTTGTTCATGAGATATCGCTCGTCTGAGATGAAGTGGCTAGGGAAACCAAATCCAGAATTGCAATTCCATCCTGAGGAATGGCAAAAATTCTCAGCCATGCAGGATGGTGCTGGACGGGCACAGCACCGAGGTTCTTCCACGCAGTAGTTACCGCACCTGGGATGGGCATGATCCTGATATCCAGGGTGTGAACTCATTTGGGTACCACTTCTGGCGCTGCCGTTGTTGTGATACCCTGCACCTTTCGAATCCTGATGAATAGCTGAGATCGCCTTTCCCGATTCTGACTCCTGCAAGGTGCTGCGAAGCTTCGCCAACTCTTGCGTCATCTGTACCAAGGCCAACGCAGTTGCTGTGTCAGTTCTTTCCTGGGTGGCCTTGGTTTCGCCTCCCTGGGAGCTGCAAGCTTCACGTCTCTCCAATTCAACGAGGGTCTCCATCCGTTTGGCTGCCGTAACTGCTTCTGAGAGTGTCCTCGGGTCAAACTGGAGCACTTTCAGTCTAACGCTGCGTCGGAGGCCGGTCAGGAACTGTTCTAAGATCAGGACCTCTTGGGTGTCCTGACTGGCATCAGGAACGGCTCTCTGCATTTGTCGTCTCAAACGGCTCACGAACTCCTCAGGGGTTTCGGTGTCTTTCTGCACACTGGACCGGAAGTCTGCCAGGTGAAGTCTTCGTGACTCCGGGGGCACAAATACCTGAACAAGTGACCGACGCAGTTGTTCGTAACTTGCCTTGTCTTCAGGTGCCAAACTGTCATATGCCTCAAAGGCTCGGTCCTTCAGAAGAGTGGGCAGAAATCGGCACTTCACCTCTCCTTGCCAGCCGTTTGCCTCGGCACACACGTCGAAATACTTTAGCCAAGTTTCAAAGTCTCCGTCCGAGAATCGCTCCGGCATGGCACACACTTTTTGCAAATGGGTATTATAAACCACTGCCTGATCCGCATGGTCATTAGCCATGATGTCGCCAACACTTGCAAAAGAAACAGGAGTTCCGATGAACTTCAAAACGTCTATCTGCAGTTGAGTTGAGCTTCACCGCTGCCACCAATTGTAACGTGCTGAGTGTTTGAGTAATTAGACAAGTCTATCTACAGCTGTACAACAATCCTTGCCGGAAACTTTAATTTCTGTATGTACAATTATCCAACAGCAGAATTCCATTCAGGAGCGACAAGCTCGTGAAACCAAAATATAACTGCAGTCCAAGCAGACCAACACGACCTTCTAGTTCAAGCTCTCAAACAAGAATCTGTGTCCCGTGCTCTGGCTGTTTTCAAGACGCAAGTCCAGAACACATGCTGAACTCCCCCTTCAGACATTAACGTCACGGCGATCATAATTTAGAAACATCTGGAGTCTTTTAGCAATACACAAACTGTACAGAAGAATGGCGGAGCTATGGAGATAGCTTTTCCTGTCCAGACGAACTCCTGTTCAAAAGTAGGCCATTATCGTAAACATGTCAACGGAAAGTGAAATGAGAAAAAGGTTTCCCAGAAACGGTAAACTAAAAACTATATTCAAAGAGCAGCAGACGGTTCACAGTTGGTTCCTTCCCCAATAGATGGCAAGCGATATGGCCATTTCTTAAAAACTACGGAGCGATGGGACTTGAACCTGCGACACGCATAATGCAAAAATACGTCACGGTTGTCTGTGGCTAGTGGATCTATCACTAAGCCACGGACGGATCTTCGGTTTTCTCTTCCTGAAAAATCTCAATTGAATTGACGGACAAATTTTGTGCGCAATGACAAAGCAATATCGCTTTCACGTCCGTCAAGATGCTTCTCCCGCTGCAACAACACAAAAAAACTGCAATTTTCCATGAATTGCTCTTTGGCCCGAATTCATGTTTGCCCTCTTTCCGCTTGGTTTTGTCATGTCAAGCCACCACACCAAATTGATGACTCGAAAATGTACCGATAATTATATTCCTGCGCCTGAATTTGAGGATACAATGACCATCCCTTATGAAACAAGTCATGATATGTCATGAGTAACACATGATAAAAGCATGAGGTTTTGGCCCCATGTTTTTGTCATGACTTTATCATTAATGTGGGCAATGTCATGATAATAGCATGGCATAGACGTGACTTTGTCATGACGAATTCATGACTGTCGTGAATGTCATGTCATTCTCATGAAATTTCCATGACACTAACATGACTTTCTCATGACATATCCGTGACTTTTTCATGACAGTCATGACAGAGTCATGGATGTTATATGACAAAGTCATGCAAATGTCATGCTATTATCATGATATTGGCCACATAATGATAAAGTCATGACAAAAACATGGGGCCAAATCCTCATGCTTTTATCATGTGTTTCTCATGACATTATCATGACTTGTTTCATAAGGGATGCACTGTGCGAGAAGCGCTTTGTGATTTTTGCCAACTTTAAAGCCTTACTGACTACTGAGTGGAGTGGAGCAATGTCATCTTTGCCGACGTTCCCTTTCACTCGATGGTTTCGCCGCAAGATGACACGTTGAGCCCGTTACGAAAAAAATGGAGGGGCCAAATAAATGGTTCATTCCGTTGTTTGATGTTTCTGAGACGCGTTTTTTGCACAAATGTGACATTTTTGCATTGTAAAGCCGCTCGACACGTCGTGTTGAATTGCCCTAACTGAATATTTTTCCATAGATTTGCTGCTGAAACCTCGGGTCAAGGAGCTCTGTTTGTTGTTTTGCGTTTCTGGACAGCTTCACGACAGACGCAAGGCGGAGCTTCGATTGGTTCAAAAATTGAACCATGAAAAGAATTCGAATTTTCTCGCGCTTGCGCAGAAGTTGATGACGGTGGCACAAATTAACCAGGCCCGTATTCGCCTGCCTGTTTATTATGTGCTTAAAGTTCACAACCCAGGTGGAACCGTTTTTTCAAAACGGTAAAGGCGGCCCTCACACAATGGACCCACCCAAATTTTGCCGCCTGAAATCACTCCTTGCGCATGACGAAGGGGAACGAGGTCAACAATTTCATTGGTTCGATCTCAGAAATTGTCGTAGCTCCGCCCATAGTCTTCAATAAAGTTGTCCAGTCCAGAGATGCAAAAAACATTAAAATGGCACCTCTGGCTAGAAACTAGTCCTGCCAAATTCATTGCAAACTGACAACGGAATCAACACGCCGTTTGGCGTTGCACGAATGCCGGTCGCAACATTTCAGCAAAAAAAACGCGCCCCTGGACTGACACTCCTCAGAATTGTGAAGTCGACAGAAGGCGCCCTCATGGTCGTATGGTTGGTTGCAGTGTTGAGCTCAGTCTCGTTTTCCAGTTTCTGGTTTAAAAATGAGAAGTTTATAACCAATGCAATGTATAGGAAGACTCACCAGTTGACCGGAACCGGGTGGGACATTAGAATTGAACACAACCCAGATCATGAACGATTGTAATGGCGGCCGAAGAAGTTAAAAAAATCCAGAAAGGGATGTACCTATCAGGATACATGAAAAAACACAACACGTGTTGCACATTCAGTGTTGTCGCGGTAACGCGACAAAACCCGGAGACGCCGACGGGGGGCCTCGAGTCGGGAAGAGTTATCTTTTCTCCAGAAGCGGTCGAGGCCTGGAAAACCTTTGGAGGGAGAGAGGGTTTTGACTTTGCGAGGAGCGTCGCCAAACACGGGCGGCGTCCGGGGATCTCCCGTCAGGCCCTTGAAATCGGGCGAGGGCACGCGGAGGTGTCGCGCCGGTTCGTACCCATATCCGCAGCAGGTCTCCGAGGTGCAAAGCCACTAGCCAATAGAAAATGGAGGTAAGGGAAGTAGGCAAATTCGATCCGTAACTTCGGGATAAGGATTGGCTCTGAGGATCGGGCCTCGGGGCGCTGGCCGGGCTCGGTACTACAGTTTCGGCTGGGTATACCGAGCCAGCGGAAGGCGCGGAGGGCTGCTGCTGACCCCGCAAGGGGACGGTGGCTCGCGCTCCCGCTTTCCCCGGCCGCCCAGAACGATCGCGCTCGGAACTGGCACGGTCCAGGGGAATCCGACTGTCTAATTAAAATGAAAATAAAGTTGAGTGAAGTTCACCAAGAATGAGGCTCCCGGTTAAAACCGGTCAGAGGTGAGAAAAAAGAGACGAAAGAAAAAATGGGGTAAACGAAACTAACGGGGGGGGGACAATCCAGAACCGGGGGACAATCCAGAACCTTTTCACCAGTCTTCAAATCAAGATAAGGAAGAAGGGGGACAATCGAGAACCCACAGATGAGTCATAATGTAACGCGATTAGAACCCTTCTTGATGGATTGCAGGTACAGGGTGGTCAACATTTTTTCAAATTTTGCAAGATTTTCTTGGTTTTTTATTTTTTGGCTTTTTTCTTTGCTTGATTTTCTCTTTAGGTTAGGTTAGGTTAGGTAGGTTAGGTTAGGTTAGGTTAGGTTAGGGGAGGTTAGGTTAGGTCAGGTTAGGTCAGGTTAGGTCAGGTTAGGTCAGGTTAGGTGAGGTTAGGTGAGGTTAGGTGAGGTTAGGTGAGGTTAGGTTAGGTCAGGTTAGGTCAGGTTAGGTCAGGTTAGGCCAGGATAGGTCAGGTTAGGTGAGGTTAGGTGAGGTTAGGTTGGGCAAGGTTGGGAACATTCGGTCTCAGGAGGGTGCAACCAAACCAAACCTAACCCAACCTAACCTCACCTATCCTAACCTAACTAACCTAACCTCACCTAACTAAAACCTAACCTTATAGACAAAAAGAGCAAATTGACAAATTTAGGAGCTAAAAGAATTCAAAAGAATACCAAAACGAAATAATTGAAATGTAATATAAAAATACCAACCGCGAACACCCAGTACTTTGGTCACATCAGCGGAGTTCTAGATTGTCCCCTTTGAAGGCCTTTGCAGGTTCTGGATTGTCCCCCTTCTTCGTAATCTTGATTTGAAGACAAGTGCAAAAGGTTCTGGATTGTCCCCCAGTTCTGGATTGTCCCCCCCCCGTTAATTTCGTTTACCCAAAAAATGAATTTTGAAAAAGGACAACAAATGGCGACACAATGTGGCAAGAATTTGGTCAGCAGAAAATGCGATGAAATGTGGTGAATACGCAGGCACTGCAATGGGCTGGCTGTGTTTTGCCAATTCCCTGGAGAGGGAATTGGCAGAGCCAGGACACAGCTCTCTCCTAAATAGCCTACAATACGTGCAAGGGGTGAAATTCGAAATTCTAACTGCGGCGAGATCCAGCCGAGGGCCAAGTTCACCGCCGGGTCATGTGGGAAAAATCAGCATTGTTTAACGAACTTCCTAGCAGTCGCAACTCAGAGGCAAGACCATAGATTAGGAATATATGGTTAATGCACTGCTGGCGCCCTCTGTGGAATGAGTTTGCGGAATTTAAAAACTTCCGCCAGATGGCAGGTCGATCGCCTGACACACAACTTCGCCGCCTTTCAATTGAGATCAGGCTCAGTGATTTGCAACTCGTTCAGTTTGTTTTTGTTTCGGCCTGTTTCATGCGCTGCTTTTTTCATTTTTCTGGTTGTTTTCTTGTGCCAGGATATTCACAATGTGCCAATTCGGAGACAATTTTTTACCGAAATGAGAAAATGAGGGCGAACACGGGGCCTGCAAAACGGGCCCGCGACTGATATGGAGTGCTGCAGGGCGGATTTATATTCCTAATCTATGGGCAAGACCAACCCCCGGCCGGATCCCGCTGCCGCTGGACTGGAGGACAGTGTTGCGAATCCTAGGGTAATTACCCTTTTTTTAGGGTAATTCGAAGAGCCTAGGGTAGAGTTTAGGGTAGCCGCGGTTTTAGGGTAATTTTAGGGTTTTCCATAAATCTGACATTTCATTAGGAGGCAGCATTGGTGTTTTGGGAAATTGTCTCATTTCAAGAACTGATGATGAATTTCTTCAGTTCGGATAAAATTTCTGAAGCCATGAGTTTTGAGTTTAAACTGCGATCGGCAACTCTGCACTTCCGCATCGTCTGCTCCTCATTCATTCATTCTTCAGTTCTTCGGTCTTCCACGCAGTGAGTGACGCAGAGCACACTTGGCATTTGGTCTGGCGGAAAGAAGCCTTCACCGTTCACCTTGCGTTTCGTCTTGTCAGTGAAACAGACACTTGGCGTCTGGTCTGGCGAAAAGAAGCCTTCACCGTTCACTTTGCGTTTCGTCTTGTCAGTCAAACAGACACTTGGCGTCTGGTCTGGCGAAAAGAAGCCTTCACCGTCCACCTTCCGTTTCGTCGAATCACCTTTCGTTTCGTCTTTCGTTCGAAGGCCGAAGAGTCTTCGGCCTTCGCTTCGGCAATCGTCTCACCGTCTCATTGTCTCTCACTTCATTGCGAGCGGGGTGCACTCACCACACAAGGCACTGCACGCACACTGCTTTCCACAGTTTTCAATTTTTTTCTTTAGGTAGGTAGTCTCTAGGATAGGTAGGTAGGCCTTACATTTTGTTTTTCTTTTTGGCAGATCCCTACCCATAATTAACGATGGATAAATGGCTTCATAAAGGAAAAATACCACCGGATGTGGCTGAAAATAAATCAGCATCGAAGCCTTCAACTTCTGGTAGCTTAGGCTCTTGCGAGAAATGTCCATCGGAAATGCACAGTGCGCAGCAGACATACAGTACCTTTCACAGAGTGGTAAGTGCTCATTATTTTATTGCATTTTTCCTGTGCCTGCACGTAAACATCTGACATATTATAAATTTTTTTCATTTAGGGTAATTTAGGGTAGAATTTGGCTTGTTGCAGGGTAATT